>CAUYQG010203469.1:0-16460 GCA_963574415.1 Tarsius wallacei | reverse complement strand
ACCATCCCAAAGAAGCTAGGTATAAAAAATGGTAGCATGGGTGGGGTGCAGTGGCTTATGTCTGTGATGCCAGCACTTTGCGAGGCCGAGGTGGGAGGATTGCTTGAGTCCTGGAGTTCGAGACCAGCTTGGACAACATAGCGAGACCTCATTTCTACAAAAAATTAAAAAAATAGCCAGGTATGATAGCAGTCCCAGCTACTCAGGAGGCTGAGGCAGAAGGATTGCCTGAACCCAGGAGATCGAGGCTTTGGTGAGCAGTGATCATTGTGATCCTGCCACTGCACTCCAGCCTGGGTGACAGAGTGAGACCCTGACTCAAAAAAAAAAAAAGGCCACATGAATGGCCATTTATGAGACTCAAATTCCAAGCTGCAAGAGTCACTCAACAGCACTGTATGGCCAGCATAGTGTAGGTCAGTGGGACAGCTGCAGGTGACCCCAGTGAAGACCCACTTGCCCCTCTCCTTTCTGCCTGTGCCCTTGAAGACTGAGCTGTGGCTTGCAGAAATGGGATCCTTGGTCACGGCTGGCCCGGTTGGGGGCAGGGCAGGCGGAGGGAGCAGTGGCCAGAGACTGGAGGGAGGGAGGAGAGTGAATGAACTTCTCTATTTCCCTCCCAGTGGAGTCCTCCCAGGCTGGCAGCCACCTTAGGAGGAAGCCACAGCCCCTGTCTGGCACCATCTCTCTCCTCACATCTGTTTACCAGACCAACCCTTGGCCCCCTTAGGCCCAAGGGTAGTAGCGGCCCATCCAGTCTCCCCAAAGCCCAGGGGCACTACCTTTCTTCCTGTGGTTTCTGTGCCCTGCCCACACTTTGCCAACAGTCTCTTTTTTCAAGTCCTCTTCAAACTTCCCAATTTAACTTTGTGCGTTTTAGTCCTACTCAGTCTCTGATAGACACACAGGGGCTAAGGAGTCCACAATCCAAGTAAGGACATCGACTAAACTGAAAACAATACAGGCCAGGCATGGTAGCTCAGACTGTAATCCCAGCACTTTGGGAGACCAAGGCGAGAGGATTGCCTGAGCCCAGGGGTTCGAGACCAGCCTGGGCAACTTGGTGAGACCTCATCTCGACAATAAATCACAAAAACTAGCCGGGCGTGGTGGCATGCGTCTGTCGTTCCAGCTACTTGGAAGGCTGAGGTGGAAGGATCGCCTAAACCCAGGTTGAGGCTGCAGTGGCCGCGAGCGTGACAATGCACTCCAGCCTGGACAAGAAGAGTGAGACTCCACCTCAAAAAAAGGAAAAAAAAAGAAAGAAAACAATGCAATATCTTGCATGATAAGTAGTAGTTTAAGAAAGAAGATTTTGGTTTTAAAACAGTTTCTCACTTACAGCCGTGAGTTTAAACAAGGAATTTAACCTCTTGGAAACTCAGTTTTCTCATTTGTAAAACTGAGATGATACCAGCCCTTAAAGTTGCGAGGATTGAATAAAGTAAGCATGTGAACTACTAAATCTAGTGCCTGGCACACAGCAAATGGTAAATAAATGCTAGCTGCAGCTTCTTGTTATAACGATTAATAATATTACTATTAGCTCTATGTAAAAGCTTAAAGGATTTTTAGTTTTAAATTTTCTAAACCAGTGGTCCCCAACCTTTTTGCAAAAATGCTGGGATTTCAGGGAGCATTCCTGGCTATGGATTCAGCCAAACATTAGTCTGTTGGCTGAGATCCTCTTCTCACCAGATTCCTTGTCTCCGGCCAGGTGGTGATTCGCCGGCACCCACTGGTCTATGTCGTGAGACTGCTGATTCCCAGCATCTTCCTCATGCTGGTGGACCTGGGGAGCTTCTACCTGCCATCCAACTGCCGTGCAAGGATTGTGTTCAAGACCAATGTGCTGGTGGGCTATACCGTCTTCAGGGTCAACATGTCTAACGAGGTGCCCGGGAGCACAGCTAGCACTCCTCTGATTGGTAAGCAGCCTTGGGGGAGTCAGATGCCTGACTTACATGACTCCCATCAAAGACCTGATGCTGCATTTCAGACTGGAGGCGTGAAAGGGCCGGGCACTCTGGCTAATTCCACCTTCTCTGGCTCCTTCTCTCAGGGGTCTTCTTCACAGTCTGCATGGCCCTCTTGGTCCTCAGCTTATCTAAGTCCGTCCTGTTGATCAGATGCCTCTATGATGAACGGCGCGGTGGGCAGGAGCGGCCCCTCTTGTGCCTTCCAGGGGACACAGATGCTGATGAGTCCAGAATGGAGCCCAGGGCCCAGCGTGCTGGAGTAACAGGTGTGTGAGAAGCTTTGACATCCAACTCTGCCCTTGTAGGTCACTCTCAAAACTAATTCACATGGGTAAAGAACCCAGGTATTACGCTGAACTATACGAAAATCGGAAGAACCTACGTCTTAGGCGAGGTGTGGCACTTTATGGTACCTCTCTGGGGACTGAACGTCGCCTCCTGCTGGTCATCTAGAAAGCCTCATTTTAGCTTGAAGTCCAGGCTCAGTTGCCCTTAGCTTGTCGTTTTTTCCAGATTCAACCAATTATCTAAAGTGATGGAGTCACTGACTCCCAAATTGTAGAGTGTTGGGGTACACACATACACACACACACACATGGGCATGTACGTATATATACACATGGAGTTTGTATACATTTGGGTTCTAGTTGCTTAATGTAAATAAATATAAGAATCATCCCTGGTCAGGCATGCTCACACCTATAAACCCAGCACTTTGGGAGGCTGAGGTGGGAGGATTGCTTGAGTCCAGAATTTCGAGACCAGTTTGGGCAATAGAGTGAGACCTCATCTCTACAAAAAATTTAAAAATTAGCCAGGCATGATGGTGTATACCTGTAGTTCCAGCTACTCAGGAGGCTGAGGCAGAAGGATCACTTGAGCCCAGGATGATGAGGCTGTGGTGAGCTGTGATCTTGCCACTGCACTTGAGTCTGGGCAACAGAGTAAGAGCCTGTCTCAAAAAAAAAAAAAATTCATCCTAGCCTCTAAAGCTCCTACTGAGTCAGCCTGGGCTGATCCTTGGCTCAGAAGGTCTCCTGGATGGACCTAGGCTACACGCACCCTACTTAGGTAACATAGCTCTCACATGTTCTCCAAGGCTTCCTTCAGCCCAGCCTTGCCTCCCTGAAGCAGGTAAGGAGAGAGTCCATAACGCAAATCCAACCCACTGCTCACTCTTGCTCACAACTTTCCTTGAAGGATGAGGTCATCAGCTTCAAGGGAAAAATTCAAGTGGGCCTGGTCGCCCCTGGCTCACCTAAGGCATTTCCCTCTATCACGCAGAGTCCTCAATCTGTCAAGAGCACCAGGACCAATCAGGGACCCTGAAGGAAGCCTGGTCCCAGCTTCGCTCTATCAACAACTACCTCCAAACTCAGGACCAGATGGCTCAACAGGAGGCTGAGTGGCTGGCCGTCCTGTACCGTTTTGACCTACTGCTTTTCCGAAGCTACCTTGTTGTGCTGGGACTCTACGCCATTACCCTGTGCTCCCTCTGGGCGCTGTGGAGTGGCTTGTGAAGACTGAAATGTGTGGGTCTCAAGCAACGTGCAGTCACAGCACTTAGGGGATATTAGAGGTGGGGAAGCAGTGGGTTAAAAGCCTTCCACCCCTATTGCCTCTTTTCATTGAGTCCAGGTATGCACACCCAATGGGCTGCTGAATGACCCAGAACAATGCACTCGTGATGGCAACATAGAAACAGTATGAGGTGTACAGTAGAGAGTAAGCTTCCCTTCTTATCCCAGTCTGCTCCCCAAAGTAACCACCATTGCAATCTCTTCCAAAACACGTATCAAAATGCACATGCATGTTTCATCAGTTTTTAAAAAAGTAAACGATCACTCCATCTCTAAGCCCTGCCTTGGTCATTTATTCAGTCACTCTTTCAACATATCCTTTATTGAGTATGGATTAATTCATAGGCATTATACGAGGCACACTGAGAATACAACGCAAGTCCATCACAGATCATTCTCCATTTGATTGGATTCCCACGGCCAACTTTGGACCAACAAGAACACAAAGTTCCCTCCATATCCATAACCTTCTGAAGCTCTTGTCCCGCTCTCCGGGCTGAGTCCCCTGCCTCTGCCTTCCTCCAGTGTTTCCACAGCAGAGCATCATCATGGAAGAAAACCCAGATGCCAAGGCTGCTAGGCCCAATCTAACACAAGACTTAGTGAACATACACTGTGTAGTAATGACAGAGCTGGAGGATGGGCATAGCCCATGGTCCTTTGCTCAAGGAATAACCCACTGTCCCTGTATTAGTCAGTGAGGGCTGTCATATTAAAATACTACACACTGGGTGGCTTAAACAGAGGTTTATTCTCTCACCATTCTGGAAGCTACAAGTCCAAGATCAAGGTACCTGTACTTTTAGTTTCTTCTGAGACCTCTCTCCTCGGCTTGCAGACAGCCACCTTCTTGCTGTGTCTTCACATGATCTTTACTCCGTGTATGGACATGTCTGCATGTCCAAAATTTCTCTTCTCTTTCTTTTTTTTTTTTTTTTAGTTGGAGTCTCACTATGTTGCCTAGACTGGAGTGCAGTGGCACACTCAAGGCCACCACAGCTTCTACCTATTGGACGCAGGTGATCCTTCTGCCTCCGCCTTCCAAGTAGCTGGAAACACAGGTGCACGCCACCACGTCCAGCTAATTTTATTTTTGATTTATTGTAGAGATAGGATCTCATCATGTTGCTCAGGCTGATTTTGAACTTCTGAGCTCAGGCAACCCTCTCGCCTCCACCTCCCAAAGTGATGGGATTACAGGCGTGAGCACAGCTAAATTTTCCCTTCTTATAAGGGCACCAGCTATGTTGGATTAGGGCCCAACCTAATGATCTCTTTTAACCTTAATTACTTATTTCAAAGCCCCATGTCCAAATACATTCTGAGGTACTTGGGGTTAGGATGTCAACACTTGAATTTTGTGGGCTGAGGGGAAGACAGGGACACAATTTAGCCTATAATATTCACATGATTGTGAATGTTTGGCAGGTCTAGAATCTGCAGAGTGGGCTGGCAGGCTGAAGACCCAGGGAAGATTTGCAGTTCAAGTGCAAAGGTGTTAGAATTCTCTCCCCTTCCAGGAAGATTCGGTCTTTTTCTATTAAGACCTTCAACTGATTGGATAAGGCCCACTTGCATTAAACAGGGTAATCTGTTCTACTCAAAATTGACTGATCTAAATGTTCATCTCATCTAAAAATACATTCACAGAAACATAATGTTAGACTAAATATCTGTGTAGTACATCCTAGCTGAGTTGACACATAAAATTAACCATCAACAGTCCACTGGCCCCTAAGCTTCACCAATTATACCCACAGTCACTCGTCCAGAACATGAGAACCCTTGTCACCCAGCACTTGGGTAACCGTTCAACTTTTGGCACATACTCTCCACTAGCCAAATCTGGTTGAAGAGCCTATCTTATGACAGTTCCTGTGGCCTCATAACCTGGGTCCTAGATCAGAGTTCAAGTCTTCTTGAACAGAAGAATATGCCAAATAGAAGTAGAGCCTTCTACAAAATATCCATCCCCTTCTCCTTTCAAAGTCTTACATCCAAATACAGTCACATTCTGAGGTATTAGGGGTTAGAATGTCAACATATTAATTTTGGGAGGCAAGAGGATGGGGGACCCAATTCAGCCCTTAACAATCACTTGACTGTGGCGGTTTTGCTAAGCCAGAATCTGCAGAGTGGCCCAGCAAGCTAGAGACCTAGAAGCCTTCTCCTGATTCTTCCGTTCCTTCACCAATCTGTATTTTAGCTGTCCCAGAGCCCTACCCAACATAGCCTTCCTCTCCATACTCCTTTCCACCTTATCACCCATGATTCTCCCCCATCTCCATCTTATGTTGCCCTGTATCCTCCTTCCTCTTAATGTTTTGTGGCCTCTTGCATTTGTGTGTGATTTGTCCTAGAAGAGTTAGCCTGTTTTCTCTTCCTGGTTTATCCTCCATCTCTGCCCAGGTCCATAAAGAGTTTTGTGTCACATGGTGATTCTGCGATCACTATTGCAGAGCAACTCATTCTAATTCACTGCTGATGGCGGACACATGTCTAGTGTGTTTTCCCAAGTCTGAGAGACACAATCTACCCAAGGTCAGACCCCTAGCCTCTGAGCATCCCTCTAGCTCCCACCCAGGACAGTCATCAGGAGGTGGATGGGTAGAACACAGCGGGCAGTGCAATATCACCCGTCCTGATGCTGGCAGCAGAGGACATAGAAGTCCAAAGTTGTTTGCTGGAAACTTTTTCCAGCACCGAGATTGCCTTTAAAAAAAAAAACTGTCCCCCCATCCCCCCGAAGAAAAAGAATTTAAATTCAAACAGCCTCTACCTGCATCCTTCCTCTCTCATTACCTCCCAGTTAGTGCTCAGCATCAATTGTCCATGAAATTCCACTGCTGCTGTTAATGAAATGAGGAACATAAGAAGTTTGTGAACAGGAAGTGTCCGTGCAAACCTCCACCTGTTTCCTTTCTCGCTTCCTACTTTCTACAACTGGACTTCTCTGGCTCAGTTAGCCTCTGTCATGTTTCTGGCTTTCTCCAGTTCACGGAGGAGGAGAATGCTGCAGGGAACTTCTCGTTGCAGTCTGTCTCCTTCCCAAGCATGTCTTTGAGAAAGCACCAGTTTAAGAGTCAGGAGTCCTGATGACTGTGGTCCCGGCTCCATTGCTATCTACCTAGGGGACCTTGAGCTTAACTTCACAGACCCCAACCTAGCTTATTTGAAATTGGGACTGTTTATACTTACTTTGATGCATACGCATTATGAGGTTTAAAATGAAGTAATATAGTGAACAGTGCTTTGAAAAGTAATACCTCACAAAGTAAAAAGAGAAGACCTGCCTGCCATCAGCAGATGGATTCTAATCTTGAGTCTTTGGTATGGGATCTCATTCCCAACTACCTCTATCAGAATCCAGTTATGGGCTCTGGGTCTCCCCAGGGTGCCTGTATTACAGGACCCAAAGGCCATGGGCAGAGGGCCTTGAGTGGTGGGGTTGCCAGAGGAACTTTCCACTCCATCTCCCACGCGGCTCACCTTTGCTCCATTCCCAGATAATATGGGCCAGGTTTTTTTTTTTTTGAGTCGTAGTCTCACTCTGTCGCCTAGGCTGGAGTGCAGTGACACACTGCTCACGGCCACTGCAGCCTCGATCTGCAGGGCTCAGGCGATCCTTCTGCCTCAGCCTTCCATGTAGTTGGAACTACAGGCACGCGCCACCATGCCCAGCTAACTTTTTTGACTTATTGTAGAAATGAGGTCTCGCCAAATTGCCCAGGCTGGTCTCGAACTCGCAGGCTCAGGCAATCCACTCACCTCGGTCTCCCAAAGTGCTGGGGTTACAGGCTGAGCCACCGAGCCCAGCCTAGACCAGGTTCTTTATGTCAGAGCGCAGCCTAGCGACTAAGCGGGTCCCCACCAAGCTGGACTCATTCTCTGTCTAGTGCCAAGTGGCCCTGATCTCAGCTGTAGCCAGGAACTCATTCTCAGCCTCCGGGTGGGGTCTGTATCCCTAAAGCAATGACATTATTAACAAATGGCACTACAGACCTCCTCCTGGAACAGTGTCCCTCTGTGGTGGAGGAACGTGGGGTGCCAGCCACCCTTATTTACAGAGCGGCTTCAGCTCAGCCCCTCCAAATGTTCATGCATTTCATGATTCCCATTTCATCAAGGAAGGAAACTGAGGAACAGAGCAAAAATGGGATTCTCCCAGCTGTGAACGCTCCTACCATCTGCTGCTTCCCAGAACCTGAGGTAGTTTCATCATTCACCAAGAAATCACAGCTCCAGTTCTGAGGACATTAGGGTGTCTAGAAGAAAAAACTGGTGAAGCACAGTCCCAGGCTGTCCAGGCCACCCTCAGATCCTCACTGGATCTCAAGATAGCTTCCGAGTACCACTGTATGGCCTCCCAGAACCTCTGCAGCTTTTTCTATTGTCAATATTCAGGTGGTAGGTGGGTCTCCCGTCTCCTCTCAAGATATCCCCACTACTTTCTGCAGTTGTCCTAGAGGAACAGGCGCTGTCACCATAAAGGAAGTCGAGTCTTTGGCCTCTATGACACAGGACGTCTTCTGTGGTCTGACTTTCCGCCTGGATGGGGGAGAGCCAGGAAGCAAACAAGAGTGGCCATGAGGTGAGCCACATGCCCCTGATAGAATCAGTCTTCCTCCGGGCTCAGCCTCAAGGCTTCTCAAGGCTTCTCACTCCTCACTTCTCAGGGATCTAATTATACATCTGAAGGCATAGAAGTGGCGGAGTCTAAACAGTACCCTGCCCTGAGCCCTGAGGCTTCTAGAAAACCCCAGAGCTTGGGTTTTAAGGTAAACGAGTTCCTCGCCTGTTCCTGAGTGGTGGATGGCCACCCCAGGGCAGAGAGCCCAGTTCCCATGTTCCCTCCAGGAAGGCTGGGCCTCCCTCACTGCACCCCTGTCGGTGCCTGAGGCCCCACCTCAGTCATCTCCCTGTTGAGCTTAGCCTACCCCGTCTTGGTGCCCGGCTCAGACTCCATCTCAGCAGCCAGAACTGCTCAGTCCTGAGTTATTTACCTGCCGAGACGGTAAGAGCTTCATAATTAGCTGAGCAACAGCATGGAGGCTTTTTACGAGCAGCCACACCCCCCACCACACTCTGGTGTCCGTAATTGAAATGACCCACACCAGTGATTAGATTAGGGGGCTGAAGAAGCCCAGCACGCCACCCTCAGCCCCTCCCCCGTCCTGTCGGGGAGGTGATGTAGTTAAGTTTTCGCTTCATTTGGCAGAGGCCATAAAGCAGGAATTGCAGCCATGCTTTCTGCAGGGGCTGGAAGGCACTGCTGGGCCGTGGGTGGGCTCTGTGTCAGGCAGCAGGCTCCAGATCTGAGGGGGTGGGGGACCCCTCGCTCCCCCTTTACCTCATCCTCTCTACTTTTCCCCTCCCGGCCTGCGCTAGGCTCCAAAGACCTGGGGCCCACACCAGCCTAGCGGGATGATCAGTCTCCTTTGGTGTCACTGGGCCACCCTGCTCATCCTCTTGGAGAGCTGGGAGTGAGGGAATCAGGTGCTGCTGGCAGTTCTTTTTCTCCCCACTTCCCAGCCCAATCTCGGAATCTTTGCAGCCCTTCCCCACACTAGCCTCCTCCTCAACCCTGTCCCATCCTCCTGCTGCCTCCTCCCACCACCTGGCCCTTTTGCAGGAGATACTGGGTTTGGCTAAGTGATGCAATAGCTGAATTGTTTAAATTTCCTCTCATTCCTTCCTCTTCCCCCAGGGGCCTATGTCACCATACTGTCCAAAGGCCTCCTCACTGGTGTGCTCTTCCCAAGTCTACCTTCTAGGTCATGTGCACAAAAGCAATCAGAATCCTTTCGCTTGTGCCGATTCCTATATGGGCATTTAAAATTAATTTATTTTTGGCTGGGCATGGTGGCTCACATCTGTAATCCCAGCACTTTGGGAGGCCGAGGTGAGAGGATTGATCGGGCCCAGGAGTTCAAGACCAGGCCAGGCAACATAGCGTGACCCCATCTCTATACAAACCAGTCCAGAGCCCACAGCCCCCACAACCTCAAAAAATGAGTGTGGTGGTGCCCGCCTGTAGTCCCAGCTGCTTGGGAGGTTGAAGAGTTGCTTGAACTTAGGAGGTCGAGGCTGCAGTGAGCTGTGATCGTGCCTGGGTGATCATGCCTGGGTGACAGAGTGAGGCCCCGACTCAAAAAAAAAAAAAAAAAAAAATTAAACTGTTCTCAAGGACACATTGGTGAAACAAGTGTATGACAAATTTTCAGTCTCAGATACATGTATCCCCAGAAAGGCTCAGCAGTGTGCCAGGTATACTCAAAGCCCGACGGTGAACATGGTATCTCTTCTAAAGCATTTTACTCAATAATGTATGATTAGAAAATGATTTACCCTCCTATGGAAATAAATACTGACATGTTTTTTTGGTGAAAAAGCAAAAATGTAGAATACAACATTGAAGATGAAATTTGTTTTATTTAAAAAAAATTTTTACTTTTAATTATGATGAATATATGTATACAATTGTATATACTTTAAAATTTTTTTATTTTAAAGATGTGGGGTACAACTCAGGGTTAGCTATCCAAAGGTCACTGTACAGGTAAAGTTTCGGCCTCAAGTGTACATAGTTATGGAGTGCACGAGATGTTTTGATACAAGCATACAATGTGTAATGATCAAATCACGGCAACTGGGGTATCCATCACTTCAAGCAGCTATCTTTTCTCAGTGTTAGGAACATTCCAATTTCACTCTTCTAGTTATTTTGAAATGTACAATAAATTATTGTACATAAATAATAACGATAGTCATCCTGTTTTGCTACTGAACACTTGATCTTATTCCTTCTACCTAACTGCATTTTTGTAGCTGTCAGCCATCCCCCTTTATCCCTCCCTCCCCTTACCCTTTCCAGCCTCTGGTAATCATAATTCTACTCTCTGTCTCTGTGAATTCAAAACAGTTTTTTCAAGCTCTCGTATATAAGCAAGAACATGCAATATTTGTCTTTCTGTGCCTAGGTTAGTTCACTTAACATGATGTCCTCTAGTTGCTGCAAATAATAGGACTTAAGACTTTTTGTATTAATAACAATATTCCATTATGTATATGTACCACATTTTCTTCATTCACTTATCTGTTGATGGACACTTAGGTTGACTCCATATTAAATATAAACTTTAGACTTCAAAGAAGGCAGGGGGCCTCTTTCGCTCTGCCCCTGCTTTAAAATGTTGTATACTAATGGAAAATTTGAGGTATAGTAAGGCCAACAGATGAAGAGACAATTGCAAGGAAAGATGGTTTGTTACTCACAGCTCCCAAGAGAGAGGCTTGAGCCACCGTACATCATGGAGAGGGTGTGTGCACACCAGAAACTGTCGAGGTTGATCCCAGGGGTGGGAGATGGTGAGGGACTCTGAGCAAGAGTCTTGGTTGTGGTTTCTGAGGGAAGAAACGGGTGAGGCAGGGTAAGTTAGTGTGAATAATTTCAATGGGCTCTGGGGCATAAAAATTGTCCCTTGCTGTCTGGCACCTGGCCCCGGGGTGACCAGGGCAGGTGAACAGGGGTCTGGAATACAAGAATCCAATAAAAATAGGTTGTGGGGGATGTGGGCTCTGGATTGGTTTGTGTCTGAAGAATATGCCTGCAGGCAGTGGTTTATTTTCTCTAGGAATTGGCTAACCCTGGGGGAGGCAGTCTCTCCAGGGTCAACAAAGCCCCAGATGTCAAAGCATCAAAATACAGAAAATCAGAGACATGGTCAATACATCCCTTTCTGAGAATCCAGGCAGTATGCAATCCCTTTTTCCTGTTATTCTGGATATTTCAGTGGAAATGGCACCATAACCCAAAGGACTAACTCTAAAGTTTTGAGAATGCGTGATATTGTGACAAGCAAGCAGGAAAACAATATTTAAAGAAAACAAGACCTGAGTGAGACGTATTCATTCAGGCATTTATTCACTTACCCAATCATTTGGTAGGAGTGACTTGAGCATCTGCTCTGTGTCAGGGACCTTGCCAGGTGCCAGAATAGCATCTTGAATGTGACACTCAGAGTTTCTGGCCTCAAAGGAACTTTTAAATCAGCAGAAGTGGTGTAGAGGAGAGAACACAGATTTTGGAGTCAGAAACATGCATTTGAGTTCCACGACAGCACAGTTGCTCAGAGCTGACATAGATTTCATCTGCGTGCAAACCTGTTGGCTTGGCCGAGGCTGCCTGGAGTATTGTCTTGAAACAGACTTTTGGGCCATAGGTGAGCGCTGTGGGAAAGAGTGCTGCAATGAATTAGCGATGTCAACCACAGGTGACATCAGGTGAGGGACAATCAGAGTTAATGCTTATTGGGGGTTTTGCCGTGTACCAAGCGCTGTGCTTAGCGCTTTAGGTGGTATTATTCTAGATTTCTAGAATCTCTAGATAGATAGATTAGATAGATAGAGAGATAGATAACTCTAGGGTTATTGATAATACTAGGGTTATTATGAGGATTATATATTTATATGAGGATAAATACAATGAATATATATATTTATTCATTCATAATATATATAATCCTCATAATAACCCTAGTAATATCATTCCCATTTTACAGTTGAAAAAACTGAGGCACAGAGAGGCTAGATAAGTTGCCAGGATCACTGAGCTAGCAAGCTAGCTAACTAGCTTAGGATTGAAATCTCAGCATTCTAGGTCCAGATGTCCATGCTCCTGGACAGGTACACTCTGACTTCAGAGTATGCTCTCTTGACCTGTACTTCTTTTTATTATTGTTATTTTTCATTATAAAGATGTGGGGTACAATTCAGGGTTAGGTATACAAACGTTGATAATGCAGGTATCCTTGTTGATGAGGTATGCCCCTCCCTCCCCTAGCAGTCTCCCTCAACTACTAACCCCACTCCCCTCCCCTGACAGTTTTCCACTACTGCCAATCCCTTTCTTATAGTATTATGATAATTGTTCAAGTTCCGCTTATGAGTGAGAACATATGGTACTCTGTTCTTTGTTTCTGTGATAGATCACTGAGTATGATCAACTCTAAATCTATCCAAGTTGCTGCAAAGTCAGTGTGTTTGTCCTTCTTTATGACTGCATAATATTCCATTGTGTATATGTACCACATTTTCTTTATCTAGTCCAGCTTCGATGGGCAACATGGTTGGTTCCTTGTTGTTGCTATTATGAATAGAGCTGCAACAAATATATGTGTGCAGGTATCTTTTTTGTAGAATGATTTGAGTTCCTCCGGGTATATTCCCAATAAGGGAATTGCTGGGTCATCTGGAAGGTCAATTTCTAGTTTTTTCAGATACCGCCACACTGTCTTTCAAAGAGGTTGCACTAGTCTGCATACCCACCAGCAGTGTAGAAGTGTTCCTTTTTCTCTGCATCCTTGCCAGCATCTGTTGTTGTTTGTTTTATTAATGATGGCCATTCTTATTGGGGTTAGGCGGTATCTCAGTGTGGTTTTGGTTTGCATTTCTCTGATGATGAGTGAGGCTGAGCACTTATTCATATGTCTGTTGGCTGCCCATATATCTTCTTTTGAGAAGTATCTATTCATGTCTTTTGCCCACTTTTGAATGGGACTGTTTGTTTTTTCCTTTTGGCGGTTTTGAGTTCCTTGTAGATCCTAGATGTTAGACCTCTGTCAGAAATACAGTTGGCAAATATGTTTTTCCCATTCTGTGGGCTGTCTTCCTGCTTTCTTGATGGTTTCTTTTGCAGAAGCTCATTAGTTTGATGAGGTCCCACTTGTCTATCTTATTTCTTAAGGTATTAGCCTTTAGGGTTCTGAATAGGAATTGGTTGCCAGTTCCAATTTCCATCAGGGTATCTCCTGTGTTTTGTAAGATTCTTATAGTTTGAGGTTTTACATTTAGGTCTTTTATCCATTTAGAGTTAATTTTTGTGTATAGTGATAAATAGGGATCCTGTTTCAATCTTCTGCATGTGATCAGCCAGTTTTCCCAGCACCATTTACTGAATAGGTTTCCATCTCCCCAGTGGTTGTTATTGGAGGCTTTGTCAAAGATGAGTTGGTTGAGAAATTGAGGTTTTGCTTCCGGAATCTCTATCCTGTTCCATTGGTTTATGTGCCTGTTCTTGTACCAATACCAGGCTGTTTTGATTACTGTAGCCTTATGGTGAAGTTTGAAGTCTGGAAGTGTGATACCTCCTGCTTTGTTTCTTTTGCTAAGGACTGTTTTGGCTATTCGTGGCCGTTTGTGTTTCCATATGAATTTTGACCTGTGCTTCTTACAAGCATCTCATATTTGCCAATTTCATATGTGGATACGGGAAGGGGCTAGTGTTAGAATACGTGTTTGCTTTCCAACTTCATTACTCATTAGTTCTGTGATTCTGGGCAAGTTACTTAGCTATTCCAGAACCTCAACTTTTTTTTTTCATCTGAAAATTCTAGAAAGAGCTCTTTAGTGAGGTGTTGAGAGAATTGAATGAGATAAGATTTAATAAGTGCTGAGCACAGTGCCTTACATTAGAGGCATTAAGAAGGATAGCAATTCTTCTTCTTCACCACTTTACTACTGGCTGTTATGAGAGCCAGGAAGATCCTATATATGAAAAAACTTTGGAAACTCTACAGGCTTGCTACTCAAATTGTGGTCCTTGGACCAGCAGCATCAGCATCACCCTAGGACTTGCTAGAAATGCAGAATCTCAGACCCTCCCAGACCTCCTGAATCAGGATCTGAATTCTAACCATTCTCTCAGGGGACTCATTTACACATTGCCTTTGGAGAAGCAGGAACAATGGAGGTAAAAGGTGACAGTGGGGACTCTGGGAGGCCTCAGGAGCTGGGGGGAGAGCACAGCTTGACACAGAGCCCGCCCCTGCTCCCAGGGCAGCTGGGCCCATGGGCATCTGCCAATCACTCCACTCCACTTGGTAATCTCCCCTCCTTACAACCAGAGCAGTCAAGCACTGGGCGCAGCTGGGCAGCTGAATTATAGGCTGCGCGCAGATGGTGGAGATGGCTCTGTGTGTGCCGTCCAAGGAGAGGGCAAAGAGGGCCCCTTCCACCGGTCTCCTTCCCCTGACAACAGACATCCTCATTTCTGGAATCTGAAGCTGCTGGCCCCAGCGATCAAGTTCCCCCTTTTTCCCGGAGCCCACTCACTGCCTTGGGCCAAGTCTCTGGCCCTTCTGCCCACTGAGTCATGGCCACAGTATCTCAAGAGACCTCTGCTCAGTGCCCTCAGCTGAGTGTCTCTCCTTGAGGGACTTCCTTTAATTTGCTCACCTCCGCAGACCTTGAAACACCACAACTTCAGGTGGAGATAGGCCTGAGACAGCAGGGACCCTGTGGCAGTCACCCTTCCCATATCTCCGGCACCTAGTACAAAGTTTGGCACAGAGCAGAGGCCTGGAGAGTTCTGGCAAAGGGCACATCCATGCTGTCTTCCCTGAATGGCAGCCAGCCGGGTTGCTGTGAGGGAAGCGCCTGGCCACCATCTCCTCTCAGAGCCCCAGTGGTGGAGAATGGGGTGGGAGGAGAGTCCCAGGTGACAGGGGAGGCCTTGCTGCTGCCACTGTTCATTCCTTTGCCTCCCAGAGGTGCCAGCGCTGGGAGGAGGCGCCACCCTCGTGGAGCCGATGCGATGCTCTGTCTTCCCATCCAGGTCTCCCAGGCGGCTGAGTGGCCTGTCCTCCCTGCCGCCACTGCGTCTCTGCTCTGGGTCCTGGGAGGGATGAAAGCGCTTTGCATCTCTCAGACCTGCCCTTGCTGGGGATATTTCAAACGCCCATTAGGTTTTATGGGCGCTGCTTCTAGGGCTACGGGAAACTGCCGCACTCAAGGCCTGTAGGTCCCCTGAGCCTGCTGACCCTTCTGCCATATGGCTCGTCTCCCCCTCACTCCCTGGCCCCTTGCCCTTCAGCTGCCACGCCACTCTCCCTGCCATCCCGAGTGTGACATGGAGGCCACCGGGCAAGCTCAGGCTTACCATTGTGGCTTTGAAGGCTTGGGGTCCCCTGCTCTGCCTTTTCGGGCAGGAGAGAGTAAGAGTGAGAGAGAGAGAGGCAGAGAGAGAGACAGAGACAGAGAGAGGACAGAGAAAGAGAGAGAGAGAGAGACAGAGAGAGGGAGAAGGGAGAGAGAGAGAAGGAGAAGAAAGACAAGACAGAGAAAGAGACAGAGAGAGAGGGGCAGATGGAGAGAGACAGAGACAGAGAAACAGAGAAAGAGAGAGAGGAGAGAAAGACAGAGAGACAGAGAAAGAGACAGGGAGAGAGGGACAGATGGAGAGTGAGACAGAGAGGGAGAGAAGGGAGAGAGAGAGAAGAGAGACAGAGAAAGAGACAGAGAGAGATGGAGAGAGACAGAGACAGAGAAAGAGAGAGGAGAGAAAGACAGAGAGACAGAGAGAGAGACAGACAGATGGAGAGAGAGACAGAGAGAGAGAAGGGAGGGAGAGAGGAGAGAGGCAGAGCGAGACAGAGAAAGAGACAGAGAGAGATGGAGAGAGACAGAGACAGAGAAAGAGAGAGAGAAGAGAAAGACAGAGAGAGGACAGAGAAAGAATCAGACAGAGAGAGAGAGAGAGAGAGAGAAGAGAGACAGAGAGATAAAGAAAGAGACAAAGAGAGACAGATAGACAGAGAGACAGAGGTAGCAAAACATAGAAAGAGAGAGAGAGAAGAGAGAAAGACAGATAGAGGGCAGAGAAAGAGACAGACAAACACACACAGAGAAAGACAATTGAGGCAGTAACTCCAAGTTGGAGAAGCAAGACCAGCTCGTGCAAAGCTCTCATTTTGCAGATGAAGCTGGAAGAAAACAACACTAGACCCAAGATAACGATAGAGACAATAATCATGATCACTGACAGCCACTACCTATGGGACGTGTGCATGTGTCATGCATTTTGTGAGGACATTGTATGGGGACATTATACCTAATTTAGTCC
>CAUYQG010203468.1:0-11621 GCA_963574415.1 Tarsius wallacei | reverse complement strand
CTGTAATCCCACGCCTTGGGAGGCTGAGGTGAGTGGATTGCCTGAGCCCACGGGTTCGAGACCCGCCTGGGCAACTTGGTGAGACCTCATCTCTACAATCAATAAATTAAAAAAAAAAAACTAGCCGGGTGTGGTAGCATGCACCTGTAGTTCCAGCTACTTGGAAGGCTGAGACAGAAGGATCACCGGAGTCCAGCAGGTCGAGGCTGCGGTGGCCGGGAGCGGCCACTGCACTCCAGTCTGGGTGACAGAGTGAGACTCCAACTCAAAAATATAAATAAATAAATAAATGTCTGTGAGTAAGTAAATACCTGTAGCATGGGATTATGGTGAGATTCAAATGAACTTGCAGTAATGATAATAATAGCTACCATGTATTGAATTCAATGTGATGTGTGCCACATATGTGCCGGGTGCAGTGGCTCATGCCTGCAATCTCAGCACTTTGGGAGGCTGAAACAGGAGGATTGCTTGAGCTTGGGCAACAAAACAAGACTTCGTCTCTACAAAAAATTCAAGACTTAGCCAGGTGTGATGGCACATGCCTGTAGTCCCAGCTACTCAGGAGGCTAAGGTGGGAGGATTGCACGAGTCAAGGATTTTGATGCTGCAGTGAGCTAATTGCCACTGCACTCCAGCCTGGGTGACAGAGTAAGACCCTATCTAAAAAAAAAAAAAAAAATGCACCAGGTATGAGGCTGAGTGATCCACATGTCATCTAATTTAATCCTCATCATAACCACATGAGGTGAAAAGGTATCCCCATTGATAAAGATGACAAGATAAAACAGAGGTTCAGAGAAGTCAGGTAACCTGCACAAGTCAAGGAATTCAGTAAGTGGGCGGGCTGCAGTTTGAGTCCAAATCTACCTGCCTTTAGTGCCCAATCTCTTAACCAATATTCTGCTTCATTACCGAAAGCATTTGTCATCTCTGATACAAATGCGTTCCAGCTCTACTGCTTCCTACCTGTGTGACCTTGGGTTAGTCACTTTGCCTCTCTGGGCCATCTGCCTGCATCACAGAGTGGGAGTGATGCTCTTAGAGACAAGGGCTGAGACTGACTGCTCTTCCTAATGGGTAAATGAAACTGTACAAACGAAAATAGCAACCACAATGAGCTTCACTGTTAGGAACAGACTGGCACAGCAGCAAACATCTAGGAGGTGGCAGCAGCAGCTGCAAAGAGGAGTGGCTTTAGGGAAATGCCAGGGAAGGAGGTTCTGTTTGAGACCAGGCTCTGGGCAGCCACAAAGCAAAGCGGCCATTTCCGGCTACCATGGGCTCTCTAGAGAGCTGCCAAGGGCCAGACAGATGCTGCTTGGGCTATGGGCTAAGAACAGACTGTAGGTCCCACACAAGCTTACTTGGGGACAACCACACTCCCAAAGCAGGGGCCCAGAACTCTGGTAATGCACTCAGAATCACTGTTAGCATCAACTGCAGCATCTTTCCTATTGATATGCAGCTGGCTGGTCACAGCACTTAGAACTGCTCCGACTTGCACTGTCTTGGAAGTGAACAAGACTTAGAAGACAGCAAACTCTTCCCTACTTCCACTTTAATCCTTTCTGGAAAGATAAAGGTTTCAACAAGCTCAAAAAATAAAAAGAAGTGAGCTTTCCAATACTGGAAGCATCCACACACAGCTTGCTGGGATGTCCCAGGGAGGAATTCCTAGTGAGTAGGAGGTCTTCAAATCCTAGAACTCCATTTAGCTCTGTAGGAGCCTTTTGTAATCATGCAGCACAAAGTCTTCTTCCAGGAGACTGGGCAGGATTGAGGAGGGGACCCAGCTATTTCCTGGAAGAATCTAAGTCTTTGACTCTGGTATAGTACTCTTCATAGTCTATATGTCTCCTATATAAAGTCTAGTCATTTGCCACCACCTCTAGCTTCCTGCATACCACTTGGGACTGACATAGTAGACACTTGCTGAGGGCCTAGAACCAGATAGGTTTGAAGGCCAGGACAGAGCTGGGGTTCCTTTGCCTGGGAAAGCAGAAGACATCACTGCCAGAGGAGCAAAGTCAGAGCACATTTCAAAGAGTCCAGAGCAAGGAGACAAGGTCCAGCGAGGCAGGTCAAGATCTAATGGGAAGTCTGAGTAATGGCATCAAATGCCAGCCAGCATTCAGAGCTCACCTTTACGGCCACTGAGGAGGTGACTCATGGCTTCATTGGCCTTGTTCCAAAAAGTCTGGGTAGGGTGGGTGCTTAGAGTGAAGGGGATCAGCTACTGCCACTGAGTATATAGGTGCCACCACTCCGTCCTCGACCGCCCACAGCACCCTCTGAAAACCGGGGGCACTGTCTTCTCTGACTCCAACCTAATATCACAAGCCTGGCAGAAAGAACTTTCTCCTTTTCTACATTTTCCTAACACATTCAGGCAGAAGAGTCATTAATACTTCACAAGGAAAGAAAAATCAAAAGGGGAAGACAATTTTTTACTGTATTTTTAAACATTTGGGTAAGAAAAGTCAGATGTCAAAAAAATCCCCATTTACATCTTTTAAAATACGAGCAATTAATATTTTCCATGGAGGTTCACGCTCCCTCTCTTCATTCTGTTTGCAGGGTATTGTTAAGGCATGCTTTGTAATTTGTTGCATGTTTAAATATTCAGTCTGTATTTCATTTGGGCTACACATTTAATTCAGCCAACATGTTCATTTTAAGATCAATACTGTCATAACTATGTTGAAAAATTAAATTATTGTAACTTTATTTACATTTCTTAAAAGTACTGTGAAAATTATTCTTAACCAGGACCTAATCAATGTTAGAGTCTAAAAATATGCCACTCTGCATGAAGCTATAAAAAGATTAATGTACATTTTTTTACAAGAAATTAGTAGCTTAATGAAGTGGATAAAAACGCTGTCACAATTTTTATTGGATCTAAATTGCATAGTAGTGGAGGTACAGTAAGTGCCTTCTACATAATGACATAATGAGTCATGACTGGTGCTGGAAGGCTAATTTGCCCTTAACTGACACAAAACCAGGGAATTAACATCCCAGTCGCTCTACGCCAATAGCAGATGCATTATTTCATTGCACAGCAGGGTTTTTAACTAAACTCTTAACTGTAGAAATATTGATCTATTCTTCTGTGAAATGATGAAATTGGAATTTTTTAAAAGGACGTCTTAAATTATGGCTGCTGCAGTGACATTTGCTTTCACAGAACCATGCCTGCCTACAGAGCAAATGCACGAAGAGAAGTTTGGTGAGGTTCAGACCTGTGTCTGAGGGTCTTTAGCCAGAGAAGAAGGGAAGGGGGAATTTTATATGAGAGCAAATGCTGGTATTAAACCATCATGAGGAAATGGCAGACCGTCTACAGGTGCCCAAGTCCAGGAGTGACAGCTTTTGAACATTGTCCCAGTCTATAAATTGTTTTACTTTGAAGATTATTCAGTGCTTGCAAGTTGTTTTGAATAAAGCATCACCAGAACAGTGACATCCAGCTTAAAAACTTAGTGGTGAAAAGTAGAATTAGAAGTAAAGGGGCTGGAGACCCTTATAAGAGACGAGTATAAAGTAAGAGACACCGTACTGCCTTGGTTTCAATTTTGTCATTCATTCATGCATTCATTAATCCTTTATTTATCGGGTACTTACAGAGTTCCAGGGATAAATACTATAACTCCCCTATGATGGCTAATTATTGCTTCTGTCAAATAGTGCAATGCAATATATTTCTTTGTTTAATTAAGTGAATAAAAATTTATTTTGCTTTATTTTTTACAATAAACCTTGGGCTCACTCCAGATACTTGAAGCTGTCACAACCCAGGAACTTAGAAGAAAGAACAATGTACTGACTAACAGATATACATCTGACACCTCTTGTGTGTCTCTTTGATACTTTGGGGTAGTGTGTGGACGCACACAAGCATGCGCACGCACACGTGCACACACACACACACGCAGCAGCAGCAAAAAACAGAATTCTTTGTGCTTTGTACTTCTTAACTCAATTCAACAAGCCTATATTATGTCACATGACCTAGGCCTAGGCACAGAAGATAGCTAGAGGTAGTTTGATCCGGCCAAAAGTCTAATGGTTCTCAACACTGACATTAAGTCACATGGGAATGGTCTTCTTTAATTATAGTCACACACCCCATAACAATGATTCTGTCAACGAAAGGTCACAAATACTATAGCGGTCCTATACCATTATACCATATTTTTACTATACCTTTTCTATGTTTAGATATGTTTAGGTACACAAATACTTATCATTGCGTTACAATTGCCTACAGTCTTCAGTATAGTAGTATGCTGTACAGGTGAGTAGTCGAGGAGCAACAGGCTATGTCATACAGCCTAGGTGTGTAGTGGGCTGTACCACTTGTTTGTGTAAATGCACTCTATGTTGTTTGCACCATGACAAAAGCACCTAACGGCGCCTTTCTCAGCGCATACCCCCGTCATTAAGCGACACATGACTGTAGTTTGGATGGCCCTGGTATCACCATTTTTAAAAATCACTCCATGTGGTTCTAAAGTCCAGCTAGGGTTGAGAACCACTGCTACAGACACATAACAACAAGCCACGCTCAGAGGATTGGAGGGCCTGATCAGTACCTGACCAGGAGCTGAAAGGAAGAGAGCTACAGACAGGCCAGGTGAGGGTGCACAGAAGAGCGGCACTCTGCCATGTTGGAAACTGCAGACTCGGTTCCCTGCTTTCAGTCTAGGACCATTTTCTGCTACATGTTAAAAGCCAACAAACATCTCCTCCTCCTCTTCCCTTCAATCTTTATAGGATTTTTAAAATGCATATATGTATATTGTTAATTATAAAAAGGATACATATTCATTCACTGTAGAAAAATTGGAAAACACTGTTAATATGGTTTAAAAAAAGTAATGAGACTTTTCAAATCTATGTTATTTTAAAGAAGTACAAGAATCAATCTATTTAAGAACATCCTAAAATTAATTGCTAAAGCATGTATGAAAGATCCTGTTCTTGTATTCTCATCAACATTGAATATCCTCCTTTGAAAAAATGCCCATCTGATACAAAAAAGGGAAGCTTATTATTTTAATGTGCATTTCTTCTATTACTAGTGAGGGTTTATGGTTTTTCATGTTTTTGGCCTTTTTTACTTTGCGTGTGTCACAGGCTAGTATCTTTTCCTCATTTTATTTTGGGTTGTATTTCTTACTGATTTGTAAAGTTGTATTAGGAATATTAACTTTGTTTATTGCACATAACAAGCATGTTTCCTAGTTTCTCTTGTTTATTTAATAGTACATTTTGACGTAGAGAAGCTTTTCATTCTAGGTATGTAAACACACATACAATAAAAAGAAATTGTTGTTAAGTTGCCTCTAATCTCTCTCCTCCCTACCCTCTTGATGTGCTGACAAGCACAAGGACTTGGAATCAGAAGAGCAACACTCACCCACCAGCTGTGTAATTTAGGGCAAGTCATTTCACTTCTCTGAGTCTCCCCTTTCCCCCATCTGCAGCCTCGCTTTTGTGGGGTTGAAATTCAGTCAGCACTGTAATGGCAAGGACTTTGCTATCTTGTTCACTGATACTTCCTTATAACCTAAAACAGAGCCTGGCACCCAGTAGGCACTCAACAAATATTTGCCAAATGAATGAATAAGCATCTGGCTTGGACCCTAGCCCAAAGCAGGCAACCAGTAAATGCTGATTGAACCTCTCTGTCATTCACAGCTAGTCCAGAAATCACTGCTCCTAAGCAGTCGTTAACTGGTCAGAAGTTGCATCTTCCAGTCCTGTTGTTTACATTTTTCCATTATTCCCCAGCACAGTGAAGTCTGTACTGAGTGTGAAATATGAGGCCTGCCCTGTGTTGGGCACCCCTGGTGGATACAGAGAGCTGGCTAATTCACAGACTCCGGCCTCCAATCTAGCAATGGTCCTTACAGGATTTCATTGCACATACAGAATAATTTAAAAAAGAAATAGGATGAACCAAGATGTGGGCTGTGAGTCTAACAAATATCGGGGCTCAGAACACAATACCCCAAAGTGTGGTGCCTTGGCATGCTGAATAATTTGAACTAAAGGAAAGAGGCTCAGAAGAAGGACATTTCTGACCTCTCCTGTCCTTCTTTCTCCTGCTCTCCTTTCTACCCCAAGGCAAGCCATAAAACTAGAATTCCTTTTCCCCAATGTGGGTCACAGCAACTAGAACCCTCTCCTCCAAGTCAGTCATAAAACCTAGAGATATTACTAACCTTTCCTTGCCTTTCTGTGTGAAAGCTGACCATAAAGAAATTCTCTGACCTACCTTGTCTGATAGTAGGTCATAAGACCCTCATTCCAGAAGGGGTTCCTGCCCTATACCCTAAAGGAAGGAATGCTGCACAGAGAGACCAACAAGGATCTGGACAGACAAGACATGCTGAGTTTCCTCTGCTCAGTCTATTTCCATTAGGTCATAGCCTTTTGTCCAACCACATTTCTACACAGCTGTCCCTCTTTCATCGAATCTAAGCATAAAAATGGACAGTTTTCCCTTGACTTTTTGGCTTTTAATTTCTGAAGGCTCCCACATCACATAAAATTTTGGTTAAATAAATTTGCTGTGCTTTTCTCTTAACCTGAGGAAACTTTTCCTCCCCTACCCTGAAAAATGAAATCAAGAAGGAAGATGCAGAGTCAGGGAAGGCTTGTTCAGAAGGAGGGACCCACCAGGGGGCTCCAAGGGCAGGGACCCCTCAGACATGCAAAGAAGAGGAAGTTGGTGGGCCAGAAGGGATAAACTAATGATCTAGGCTTATTCTTCTTCCTAAGACTATTGGTTTAATGTTCTACTTGACCACAAGACAATTATGTTTTATATTCATGATTTCCCTCATCCAGACTATTTCACTTGCTCATTGACACTTGTACCATATGCCAATGTATCAGTTTCAAGAAAAGCTCTCCTTTTATAGTTTTTACATATATAAGGGGCAGAATTGGAAACCCTAGAAAAAAATGTGAAATCCAGAACATACAGCCAAGTCCAATTTTGCATTTCTGTTCTAAATAAGCCTCCTAAGTGGCTTGTGCTCAGATTCACAATGGGTTCTTCACCTTTTTGGAGAATGCAGCAAAAGTCCAGGTTTTCTCTGTCCATTTGGCACATATAATTTTGCAGGAGCTCTTACAGCCCCTGCAGCCTATCCACTGACTCCTAGGATCACTCAGTGAACTCCTTGCATTAGAAGTTTGCCATGTATAGTATCCAACAAGCCCCAGACGTCAGACTCTGGAATCATTACAATCTCCTTGGCCTTTTTTCTTTTTTTTTTTTTTTTTGGCATTTTGTAACTGGTCACAAAAGCCGAATCTTTCTGGTTCATTTCTCACTCACTAACTGCCTGAGCGCCTAGTCAAGAATTATGACCCCTATTGTAAGTAAGTTAGGCTAACACTAGCTGTTGTAATGAGCAAAGCCCATAATCTCAAAGGCTTAACACCAGAGGCATCTACATACTGCTTATCAGTCCAATGCAAGTGTTCCTGGTCAACAAATGAGCCTTTGAATCCAGGTTCCTTCCATGTTGAGGCTCTGCATTCTCAACAGTGTTTCTGTGCTCATCTGCAGTGGCCTCATGGAAGGGGAAAGAATGTGGAGGATCATGCTAGAGAGGATTTAGGGGCTAGGCCTAGAAGTGGAATCTATTCCTTCCACTTACATTCTATTGGTGGAACTCACACAGACATCCCTAATTGCAAGGGAGACTGAAAATGGTATCCCTGTGACCAAGAGAGAAAGCTTATTTGGTGAACAGGTTTTCTGCCTCTGATATAATGGGTATGGACAGCAACTCTCAAAAAACTTTGGGACAAGCTTCTCAGAGTACTCATTTTTCTTCCTTTCTTTTGTAGACTCAGCCTCTAAAGAACTCTGCTATCAGCCGGGCTCGGTGGCTCAGCCTGTAATCCCGCGCCTTGGGAGGCTGAGGTGAGTGGATTGCCTGAGCCCACAGGTTCGATACCCACCTGGGCAACTTGGCGAGACCTCATCTCTACAATAATCAAAAAATTAGCCGGGCGTGGTAGCGCACACCTGTAGTTCCAGCTACTTGGAAGGCTGAGGCGGAAGGATCGCCGGAACCCAGCCGGTCGAGACGACAGAGTGAGACTCCAACTCTCACTCTGTCTCAAAAGAACTCTGCTATCGAGAAGGCAGACCTTTGCTCTGGCATCATGCAGATGGGACTTCAAGTCCAAACACTGCCAGTAAAACAGCAATAGATTCTTGCAAGTTCCTTAGTTACTCTGCCTCAGTTTTCCCATCGGTAAAGTGGACCACAATAGCTCCAACGCCATGACACTAGGTGGATTTAATGAGCAGGTACAAGTAAGGCTCTTAACACAATGGCTAGCAGGATGTAAGCACTCAAATATTAAGATACTAATGCTACTGTTAACACTTTTAATTTAAAAATGTAGTATTATAAGTATAGACTAGCCTGTAAAAAACTTTTTTTTTAGTTGGAGTCTGTCATCCAGGCTGGAGTGCAGTGGCACGATCATGGCTCACTGCAGCCTTGACCTTCTGGGCTCAGGAGATCCTTCATCTCAGTCTTCCAGATAGCTACAGAAACGCACCACCAAGTCTGGCTAATTTTTTGAGATTTTGTAGAGACAGGGTCTCACTGTGTTGCCTAGGCTGGTCTTGAACTCCTGCATCAGGCAATCCTCTCACCTCTGCCTCCCAACATGCTAGGATTACAGGCATGAACCATCGCGCCCAGCCATATACAAATTTTTTAAAAGAATGTTAAGAGTCAAGCATTGAGGACCCTGTAATAATTGAGATAAAATGTGATAAGGGGTAAAACAAAAAATAATATCAGTTAAACATGCACTTTTTTTTTTTTAGTAGAAGTCTCATTCTGTCACCCAGGCTGGAGTGCGGTGGCACACTCATGGCCACTGCAGCCTCAACCTACTGGGCTCAGGTGATCCTTCAACCTCAACCTTCCAAGTAGCTGGAATGACAGGTGTGAGCCACTATGCCTGGCTTATTTATTTATTTATTTATTTATTTATTTATTTATTTTTATTGTAGAGATGAGGTCTTGCCAAGTTGCCACCTCAACCTTCCAAGTAGCTGGAATGACAGGTGTGAGCCACTATGCCTGACTTATTTATTTATTTATTTATTTATATTTATTGTAGACATGAGGTCTTGCCAAGTTGCCCAGGCTGGTTTCGAGCCTTTGGACTCAGGCCATCCTCTCACTTCCACCTCCTAAAGTGCTGGGATTACAAGCGTGAGCCACTGTGTCCAGCTAATTTTTTGATTTATTGTAGAAATGATTTCTCGCCAAGTTGCCCAGGCTGGTCTCTAACCCCTGGGCTCAGGTAATCCTCTTGCCTCCATTACAGGTATGAGCCATCACACATGGCAACATGTACTTTTCTAACCATTATCTTGGATCTGAAAGAAGTAAAAAATAAATACTTTAAGGACTCACTGACACATGAGAAGAGGAGAGTCCAAGACCTGTGGAGGTATCAGGTGGCCCGGATCTCCACTGTGAAGGCCTCTGAAGGCCACTGATATTCGTAGGCAAAATTAAATTCTCTTATTCTCACCCTTCAGGTCTCTGCCACATCTCAGTGGCGAACACTCCTTTCTCTCTACCTAATTTCCTTCTCACTGCACGAATCATCCTAACTTCTGTCCCATCTCCCCTCCTTCCACTGATGGACCATGGCCCTCCTTCAGGCCCAGTTTTAACCCCCACCCAACCCTGCTTCCACTCAGTATGCCAACTCCATCTCTAGCTCAGCCCTCGTCCCCCTCATTCAGCCTCATCACTCCAGTTGTCCAGAGAACATTTCTACAGAGATCCCGTGGCTCCTGACCCCCACATGAGCTTCTTTTTGCCAAATGGCCTGCCTTTATCTATTACCCTATTTCCATCAATAGACTGCCACAGAGGTCATGTACTAAGGAAATAGAGCCCAGAACCTCATCTTAGACATCCAACCAGAAAGAGGTTACCGTACAGCAGAAAAGCATCCTCTAAGCATGGAGAAGGCAAACAGCTCCATTTCCAAAGTCAAGGCAAGTATTAGAGAAATACCTTGGGAAGGCTATAGGCTTACTTCTTGGTTCATGTTCCAAAGCTGTAAAGTCAACGCCTTTTGTAAGATAGGCCCAATCTGCTCAAATAAATTAACATTCCCTTCTCAGCAGACTCATTACCTGAAACACAAAGTTTGCATGTCAATTTCAACAGAGAAAGAAGACATGGAAATAAAGGGATATTCACAGTTTACTAAAATATGTGCACCAGCACCTTTTAGAAAAAAAGAAGAAAAGCAAAAATAACATTGTAGAAGATTAATATTCCATTTTTATAGTCCAAGCTTCTATCTGTTCTGCAGGTTATGCTGTAATAAACCAAATTAATTGTCTCCCACATGCCTTCTGGTATTTATCACTTCAGCTCAAAAGATGCTTTTTAAAGTGTAAGAATCTTAAAGTGGAAGTTGCAACACTTTGTGGGCAACACATTGGTAGTAATGGGCACTCAAGGCAGGGAGAGACAACTAGTTTCCTGCCATTCAGTTAGTTCTTCATAATAACTATCCTTTGCAATTTTCTCAATTATATTTTAAACAGGTCTGAAGATGCAATGATGGATCTAGCCCTTTTTACATTAAATTTGTCTTTACAGAACAAAGTCACAGCTGGAGATTCTGGAGAGATGATATGGCTCTGAAAGAAAGAAAAACAAGTGCCTATGGAAGAATAATGTGCTGCAGCATTTCTCTTGCTGTATTTTACCTCTCAAGCCCAAGCGTGAAATAATTTCAACAAACCTCATTTGAAGCAAAGAAAAGTGATTAAAGCAGATACTTTAATTCAAATATGTGGCATTTCCTTTCATCGGAGTCTTAAAGAGCACATACATCTGCAACCGATGACTTTGGGAACAAGAATTTCTACCCACTACAGGAATGTAGACAGAGCTTTCTCCTTAAAGTCCTAATCCATAATTTGTAACTCCTAATCCATAAAGCAAATGATGCTATGACCTCTTTGTTCTACCCAATCCCTAACTAAATAAAAAGTAAAAATCACAAACTGCTCCACTTCCAATAAAAATGTCTTAAACCGGGCTCAGTGGCTCAGCCCGTAATCCCGCACTTTGGGAAGCTGAGGTGAGTGGTTTGTCTGAGCTCACGGGTTCGAGACCTGCCTGGGCAATTTGGTGAGACCTCATCTCTACAATAAATAAAATTTTTTAAAAAATTAGCCGGGCGTGGTAGCGCGCGCCTGCAATTCCAGCTACTTGGAAGGCTGAGGGGAAGGATCACCGGAGCCCAGCAGGTCGAGGCTGCGGTGGCCAGGAGCGGCCACTGCACTCCAGTCTGGGCAACAGAGTGAGACTCCAACTCAAAAAAAAAAAAAAGTCTCAAATCAGCCCTGAATATTATCCCAGTTCAGGAATTTTTGGATCTCTAGGTTAGGTGTGCACCTGGGTGACACAGGCAGTACAAACTTTCAGAACAGAGCAAATACGCAGAAGCCTTAAAGCGAGCAGCTGTGTTTAAATAATACAACACCGCCACCTAGAGGCCGAACAGTAAGAACACCACCACCAAAC
>CAUYQG010203460.1:0-43596 GCA_963574415.1 Tarsius wallacei | reverse complement strand
AAGAGATCCAAAATCTTCTCCTCTTGCAGAGAGGAAAGATTCCATTCATGGTGGGGGGTTGTGATCTAATTATTTCTCAAAGTCCCCACCTGTAAACACCATCACATCGGGGATTAGAACTTCAACATAGGAATTTTGGGGAACAAAAACATTTAGTGCATAATAACCACTTAACCAAATGTGAATCCAACACATAATAGAGATTCAATATTAGCTGAAATGAAAATCACTTTTTGGACTTGCAGTTCTTCTAAAGACCTTTTCTAGATATATGTTGTGCTCTAGAAAATAAAAGTAATTTACATGTGTTCTAACTCACTCATCAATCCATGAATTCAATCCATCATTACAGTTGTTGATCACCTGATAATTACCTGGCACTTGCTGGGAACCAAGATTTTTTTTAATGAAAGAAGGGCAATCCTACTCTCAAGGAGCAGATGTCATAGCAGACTGAGAACTGGCTAAGCGTGTAATTACAAGTGTCAGATATACTTAAGAGCCAAAAATTGCATTTCTTTGAAAACATTTACAAAGTCAGAATTTTCAGTAATTTAGATGAATTCCTCCTCTAGGTTAATGGGAATTGTGGTATTGTGTTTTCTTCTTGAGAGCAGAGGGGGCTGAGGCATGAAAGAAGCAAAGTGTCAAAAACAGGGAGAAAAGCCGGGCTCTGTGGCTCAGCCTGTAATCCCGTGCCTTGGGAGGCTGAGGTGAGTGGCATGCCTGAGCCCGCGGGTTCAAGACCTGCCTGGGCAACTTGGCGAGACCTCATCTCTACGATAAATCAAAAATTAGCTGGGCGTGGTGGCGCGCGCCTGTAGTTCCAGCTACTTGGAAGGCTGAGGCGGAAGGATCGCCGGAGCCCAGCAGGTCGAGGCTGCTGTGGCCGGGAGCGGCCACTGCACTCCAGCTGGGCGATGAAGTGAGACTCCAACTCAAAAAAAAAAACAAAAACAAAAATATGTTTGAAGAAGCAGAGGCTCAGAGAGGCTTGGTGGCTTGCCCAAAATGGTTGAGCTAGTTCCGATGGTTTCGAGACCTCTGTTTGAGTATCCTGACTCTAAATTCAGTGGTCTTTTCACCTCCCTTGTGTTTACAAACCACATCACCTTCAAACACAGAAGGTACCACTGAAACATCCCCATTGCACTGAACATTAATAGCCATCATCTGGTCCTTCTGCAGTAGAAGGAAGGGACCTGATTTTTTTCTATTTAACCACAGAGAACCTGTGGATACCAAAGAGCTTCCCAGAATTCTCAAGCTTTGATGTGCATACAAACACCTGGGCATTTGTTTAACTGCAGAACCGCAGAATCTGCAATAGGTCTGGGACAGGGTGCAAGATGCCACAAGTTCATGGCTGATGTTGATGCTATTGACGAGAGTAAAGTCATATACAATGAATAATGATAAGCTCAATTCTTCATTTCTCTTAAGGAGTCAAGGAATTAAGGCAATGGTTGCCAATCACAGCTGCATGCTGGCATTACATGAAAGCTTAAAACAACCACTGATGTCTGAGTCACATCTCCTCAAATTTCAATCTTATGGGTCTGGGAAGTAGTCTGAGCATTGGGATTTTTTCAAATTCTCAGGTGAATCTAATCTGCGCCAAGGCTGAAGACCACTGCTGTCAGTAATTTGCTTGGTGGCTGCAGCAGGAATGCTGAGGACAGAAATTCAGGTCACAGAACTCACTGGCCAGTGTCCACTTGAGACCAGGGTGGACTCAGCTTTAGACTGCAAACCCTCTTCCCTAAATTCATGATAATTAAAGAACACTCTCATATGCAGCTGCTATGTGTTAGGCACCGTTGTAAACACTTCATTCAGAGTGCTTTATTTACCCTACAACATGATGTAGGAACTAGTATCATCATCTCCATTTCACAGACGAAGAAACTAGGGTATGAAGAGATCAATTAATTTGCCCAAGGACCGAATTTAAGAGTCAAACCCAAGTAATATGACTGTTGGGTTCATTTGCTTACCCATTCTCCTCCTGAGAATATCTTATGGGTCCTGTGATAGGCTCAACTATGTCCCCCCCAAAGCCGTATGTTGAAGCCTTAATCCCTACTACCCCCAAATGTGACTGCATTTGGAGACAGGGCATTTAAAGAGGTGACTGTGTTAAAATAAGGTCATTAGGCTGGGCTCTAATCCAGTGTGTATGATGTCCTTACAAGAAGAGGAAATTTGGACACACAGAGAGAGAGGCATCAGGGACATGTGTCCAGAGGAAGGACCATACGAGGACACAGTGAGAAGGCTGCAAGCCTACCAGCCTGTGATCTTTTGTTCCGGCAGCCCCAAGCAAACCAGGGCCCCCACCTACTGTGGTTTTCTAGGTACAGAAATCACACGGCTGAAATGAAAACGGAATCAACCTCTTTCCTTCCATTGGTACCAGGCAGAATGCAGATGTATTCCAGCTATCCCGAGTGTGCCACAGCCCTGATCTGACCCTAGACCTGCTGGGCTATTTGAAGAGCCTCTCACCTGGCGACCCCCGCCCAGCCTTCCTCCTTCTAACCCTGCCTCCCCCCAGGGCTGATTCTGTCGTCCTTCTTCTACAAACCAGGGTCAGCGGGTCCCCACACCTGCAGTGTGGATGCAACTCCCCGACTCAACATCCAAGGCCTTCATAATGTAACTGATCCATTTTGTATGTTCACTTCGTCCACCCCACAACATGGTAACTCCAGATCTGGTCTGGATCTGAGAGAACGTCCACGTCATGTTTACCTATTCCAAAGAAGCCACCTGGAGGTCCAGCAGGGAAGCACGTTGGTTTATGAAAACTTAACGAGGAGGCACCAGGGGTGGCAGGTCGGTGAAGAATCCGCACCTCTCGGGGCAGGACAGCACACAGTTTTATCATCAAAGCAATCAAACTGCTTATTCACATTCCTATACGGTGTGGACAATTACGTTGACTCAGTGTGAGAACTATGTCGTTTTCAGCTTTGCTTGGTCGCCTGCATCCCATAACTCATGCCTGAGAACATGCATGTGCTTCAGAAACCCGCCTTGGCCAGAGGCTGAGAATATGCATATGCTTCAGAAACCAGCCTTGGCCAGAGGCTGCTCCCTGAGGGAGGGGGCAGAAAGAAGCCTGGGGTAGGGGTAACAGTCCATGTTTGGACAATACTCTACATTCCACCCCTACATTGACTTTTTTCCACTCTCACAATCTTCACATGACATTGATCTTCTGCAAGATTCCCGAGGTAAACACAGGTGTCAAACGTTGCATCCATATCTCGCATATGCAATAAAGGGCATTGGATCTAAACAGCAAAATCGCTGTAGTGATTATAATACCTATGATTATGTTTTGCCAAAAAGAGCTTAGCGACCCAAACAACTTGGAAAAGTGGTCTTTAGCCATTTGGGAAATAGCGCTGATCTCAGTGTTCAGGGACCTCAGGGCAAAAGACACATGACAACCAGTGTCAGGAACATACATACGACATTCGACTTCAAGTCCAGCACAGGCGTTCAGAGGTCCAGCCTACTTCCCAAACAGTTTCATGAATGGTGCCATTAAGGCGCTCAGTGCACGGCTGAGCACGATCTCTGATCTCTCTCTGTACAGCTAGCTGTTCATCATCCTGGTCCATCCCATCCCGAGTATCTGAGACCTGGGACTATTACGCGTAATGGTATTTGTCCATTTCCCCATAACCACGGGATAAATATCCCAATGATGACCTATCCCTCTCCCCAGGGAGCCAGCGGGAAGTACCAGTGGTGTCCAGATGGAACTTCCCAGGCCAATGGAAAGTATTCTTTCCTGGGTTCTGTGTCCTGTGGGGCAGGCAGCGACAGGTTATTCTCGCTTCCCCAGCTTGGTCGTCACGATGATCCTTGTGTCTGGACGTGTGTGTTGCCCTCAGCTGTGTCAACATGTCTAGGGGTGCTGAGTCTCTCATTGAGAGTGAGGATTGTTTCATGCAATCAAGTCATCCACCCCTGCAATGCGTGCTGATTCATCTTTAAAGCACCCTTTAGCACTCCAGGGTATGTTTCTATTAGACCAGTGCCTGTGGGACTGTAGGGTGAGATCCCCAGTCAATATGCAGTCCAGTACTTGATGTCCAGGAAAGTGGGTTCCCTGGTCACCTTCAATAACTTCAGGATGCTGTATGCTGCCAGGAGCTGGGACAGTCCTCCGAGAATTGAGCACTGTGGAGTTCATTTGCTAGAGAAGGCCTGCAGTAATCTTGCAGTAGTATCAACACAAGTAAGGGCAAACCGGGCCCCTTCCAACACGGGAAGGGAGCCATTAGAGTCCACTCGCCAGCGGGTCAAGGACTCACGCTCCCACTTGATATGTCCACCTTATGCTGGCAGTCTCTGTGGGCACCTCTCAGCACATACGAAGCCATCCTTGCAAGCTGTCTCTACGTGTTTAACGGGGAGCCCCCAAGCTTTTGCAACTTCCACATGCTTCTGTCCAGCGAGTTTCATCTTGCGATGCAGCCAGTAGGCTTCGGTGCCTTTCCAGGCCTGTGACCAAAAGCCAACGGGAAGTTGAGCTTTCCCCTGTCACTTCCAAAGCCTCCAAGGATATCCCTCCTGGGTCACATTTACATCCGATTCACAGGGAAGGGATTGCTTTAGAATGCCCAGTGCCTGGATGGTGCCCACAGCACTTTTGGGAGCACTGAATGCCCACTGACACTCCTCTGTCCCGTCCCTTTGGGATTCATTTTTGGTTCAGTTAGACAAGGGCTGTGTGATCTGCACAAAATGTAGGATAAATGCTCTCCAATACCTCCAACAAGCCTAAAAACTCTTGTAGCCCTTTGGGAGCAGGGAAAACTTGACTCCTATCAGTAACAGCTGATGGTCCTTTCTCCTGCAAATGTTCGATCAGCCGGGGTGCTTCCCGCTCTAGCTTTGTAAGAGAATCAGAGGTTAGCATGTCATCATCTAGATCATGAAATAGAAACACTGAAAAAGGTCACCTCCAACTTTCCAAATCTTGAGCCACCGTGCTGTGACATAACGTAGGGCTGTGCAAATACCCCATGGGCAGCACCATGGATGTTCATTGCCTTCCTTCCCAGGTGAATGCACACTGTTCTTGACAATCTCCACAATGATCAGTACTAAAAAAAAAAAAGAGAGAGAGCATTAGTCAAATCTGCTGCAAATAGTATGTTCTGGGTAGTGTATAATGCAATAAGCATTGCACTATCACCCACAGCCATATAGGAATAGTCAACAGCAAAAAGATTCCAGCAATAAACCAAGCCTTGGTGAGTATTCCAATTCGGGGCTTGCTCTGAGCTCTGCCTGCATCATGGCTGCGAGGAGAGCAGTACCAACCAGGACCAGCCCCTAGGAATCTCGTATACTCTGATTCTGCCCAGCAGCTACCTGCATGCTTGCTCTTTCTTTTGAGGGGAGAGAACCCTCTTTACTGGGGGTCCACTCTAGTACTCAGAGCTTAGCCCTTTTTTCAGAGATAGGTTGGCCGTGCATTTCTTTGGAGAGTTGCTTCCATAATCCCACCGGCATCATATTGGGTTGCTTATTTATCTTGTTAGGATCCACCCCTGTCTTAATTAAATCTATCTACATTTAGCTTGTGGATCATTTTCTTCTGAAAGTGTCTTTTCTCATCAACTGCTTTCAATATTCCAGCAATCCAACTGGCGTTTCCAGGGCATCCCGGTACTCATGTGGTGGCCCCCAGCTATCTATCAAGCTGGTAATTTTGAACCCCAGTGAACCAGTGGCCCACCCTGATATTTCCCCCTGTCTCTCCCATGGCCAGTACAATGGGGGGGGCTTCTCTGGAATATCCTGCTTACAACGCCAATTGTAATGCAATAATCCCAAATCTGAGAGAGCTTGTGCATAATGTTCACCTAGTCCAAAGACGTCACCTGGAAGTCCAGTAGGGAAAGACACTGGTTTATTAAAACTTATGTGAGCCGGGCTCAGTGGCTCAGCCTGTAATCCCGCACTTTGGGAGGCTGAGGTGAGTGGATTGCCTGAGCCCGCGGGTTCGAGACCCACCAGGGCAACTTGGCAAGACCTCATCTTTACAATAAATCAAAAAATTAGCCGGGCGTGGTAGCGCACACCTGTAGTTCCAGCTACTTGGAAGGCTGAGGCAGAAGGATCGCCGGAGCCCAGCAGGTCGAGGCTGCCGTGGCCGGGAGTGGCCACTGCACTCCAGTCTGGGCGACAGAGTGAGACTCCAACTCAAAAAAAAAAAAAAAAAAAACTTACGTGAGACATGGATGGCAGCAGGTCAGTGAAGAATCCATACCTCAGACAATACAGCAAACATAATCAAAGCTAATCATTCACATTTCTATATGGTGTTTACAGGTATAATGATTAAGCATGATGACTACATTGTTTTCAGCTTTGCTTGGTCATCTGCATCCCATGACTTATTACTGGGAATATGCAAGCAGTTCAGAGACCAGCCTTGGTCAGAAGCCATTTCCTGAGGGAGGAGGCAGAAAAAAGTCAGGTTTGGGGGAAACAATCTGTGTCCGGAAAATACCCAACAACCCCCAAATGCAGGGTGCATGCTCCAGCCGAAAGGCATACTCATAGTCCGCTTCCATCCTGGAGGGCTCCTCCCCAGCCCTATTCTCTAGTCAAAATCCCGCTCTTCCAGCAAGACTGAGCTCACACACGTCCTGCTACAAGAGACACAGAACATTCTATCTAAGCAGCATCACTCTCCTCTCCTGTCCCCCAAGACACCGGCTAGAGACCTCTGGCAACACCTGTCACAGAGGGGCTTGGGGTTATGATAGTTGTTACATGTGAGCTCTCCAGGGTCAACGAGTCTTATTTCTCTTTGCTTCCTGGGCTCCTGGAACAGTGCCTCGCACAGGTGTTTGGTAAACATTTATAGACCCAAGTTCAATGGGTATCATGCACGGTTATATTCCTGAAAAACTGTCCTGTTGGAAAGCCTGCAGAATGCTAAATATAGGCTTTAATGAGCATTGTATGAGCTATTTACTGTCTCACTAATGAATACTTGAAAATAATCAAAGCAGCCAAACACAAGAATATAAACAAAGTATCCAGTAAGTAGGATTTTTCCTCTCAATCGTGTAAAAGCTCTGAACTGATTATCGCACATTTCTATTAGAATCTGCAAACTGGCCCAAGGGGACAATGAACCCAAAAGAAAACACGAGAAAGACACCTGCCTATAGAGCCATCCCAACACAATATGAATTTCACACGTTGGATGCATTTATGTTCTCGCGAAAGATCATTCCATTTCTGAGAGCAGCCCGGCCTTTCCATCCCTCCCTCCCTCCTTCACTTTGCATGTTATCAGACCATTAGGAGCCGAGAAAGGGATCCAAATAGGACCAAATGCAAGATGCCCTGAAGAAGTGGTTTACGACAAGTTCCCACATTCTCAAGAAAACCAGCTTCCCTTCTCCCAGGGACGTCCTTCAGGAGATTTGTCTGTCTCTGGAGTGTTCATGTGGACAGAGGAGGAGGGAAGAGAGAGCATGAGGAAAGGCCATAGAATCCAGCTGAAAACTACCGTGAAAGGGGCAAAGGGAGGGCAGGGAAGATCTCCTAGACCAGCAGGAAAGAGGAGAGTGAAGGGAGTGTCCAAAACATGACGCATAGCAGAGCAAACGTGTGTTCTATCTTCAAGTTCAACAAATTTGGCCAGGTCATTGGATAGGAACTTCAAAGCACTGATGAAAACATGGGGAAAAAATGACAGTTACACTGACAAACGCAAATCAAAACACCAATCAAATATTATTCATTTCAGAAATGAGATTAACAAAAAATAAGCTCTTTAATGGTCGCCAAAACTTGTGTGGATGTAAGAAATGAACCCACTCGTACATTGGCGGTCAGGGCCTACGTTATGGCACCTTTTTTCAAGAATCATGGGGTAATTTACTGTTTCTGGCTTTGGTAGCCTCTCGGGTAATGGACTGACAAGAGCGTGGGATACGTGGGGATATGTGCTTATCAAACTCATCCAGCTGTACACATAAGGTTTGCGCAATTCACTCCTTGTACAGTAGAGTTCAGTAAGAAGAAGCAAATGAAGTATAAATAAGTTCACCAAGCTAAATGTACTCGAGCATTCACTGCCACATTATTTGTAATGCTCAAAAAGTACAAAGAACCCAAGTATTGGTTAATATGGAACAAGTAAAATAAATCCGTTATATCTCCTGAGTGGGATATCATGCAGTCATTTACAAAAAATAGAGACTCGAAAGGTACACAGCAGTATCAATGAGAACAGTGCCTCTCAAAATTAGCATGCATCAAATCACCTGGAGGGCTTAATAAAACATGGCTTGCTGGGTCCCATCCCTAGAATGTCTCATTAAGTATATGTGAGATGGGAACTAGGAATTTGCATTTCTGTTCTGTTTGTTCGTCAGGGTCTCACTCTGTCGCCCAGACTGAAGTGCAGGGGCATGGCTTACCACAGCCTCAACCTCCCGGGTTCGGGTGATCCTCCCACCTCAGCCTCCTGAGTAGCTGGGACCACAGATGTCACCATGCCTGGGTGATTTTTTAATTTTTTTGTAGAGATCAAGGTCTCACCGTGTTGCCCAGGCTGCTCTCAAACTCCCGTGCCCAAGCAATCCTCCCACCTCAGCCTTCCAAAGTGCTGAGGTTACAGGCCTGAGCCACTGCACCTGGCCAGAATTCACATGTCTCATAAGTACCCAGGTGATGCTGTTGCACACTTTGAGAACCCCTAAGCTAGAGGAACCTCTGCTGGTTGCCCGTCCTCCCTCGCCTCCGCCTCCTCCTCCTCATCACAGCATGCCTCGTCACCTCCATCACCATCATCACCAACAGGGCAGCTGCAGGCACTGGCCCTGGCACATATACACTCCTCTAAGAAGAAGGCTTATCTGTTTCCTTCACAATCCCAAATGACTTTGTGTTTCTAATTAGGCCTTGACATGATCTGTCTTGGCGCAGCTTCCTTTTTTCTATTGCAGATTCCTGAGAGTATGAGATATTTAGCTTGGATTTTGGCTCCTCCAGGAGGCCTCCCATGATTGACCCCCCCCAACCAATTCCCCCCTGCACACACACACACGCACACACATACACACACACACAAACACACACACACTAGTTCCCCTATTGCAGAAGGATCTCATGATGGCCCTTACACTGAGTTTTACTTCAACTTGTGCGTCTGTCTTTCTCACTAAAATGTCTCCATGAGGACAAAGACTCCACTTCTAACTCACCATGGTATCCCCGAGTCACACGATCACAGCTCACTGTAGCCTCCACCTGCTCTACTCAGACAACCCTAACCGCTCAGCCTCCCGAGTGGAGACGGGACCTCACTTTGTTGCCTACACAGATCTGGAACTCCTGAGCTTGAGTGGTCCTCCTGCCTTAACCTCCCAAAGTTCCGGGATTACAGGCATGAGCCACCACACTCGGCCTATTTTATTTCTATAAAAACAAGATGGAAGGAATATTTCAAGAAGAAAAATCTGGCAATGAAGTGAAAAATGCATTTAAAGCTTCAAACAGCATATAAGGATTTCTGATTAAGAACCTGCTTTCTACCTCTCCTCTAATCTTGATCCACAACTTTGGTAGAAAGTGTGTTTCTGCGGGCATAAAACGTGTTGATCTTTTGACAATTAATTCACGCTAAGAAGAGGCTTTGGCTGGTCAAGCAGAGTGTCACAGGTTTTGTCAGGCATCACAATAAGGACTAAGCCTTTTTCGTGATCTCACAATGCACTTCAGCCCCTTGGGCAACCTGACTAGAGAGATTTGGTCTAGACTTTCCATGCTGTTGGTTTCATTCTCTGTCCCTTCAGTGCCAGCCCACCCTGTGGGGACCTGCAAGCACCTGCAGGTCATGCCCCTTGGATCCCTCTTCTTCAAACCTCTGGTTTTAGATCAGGGGAACTGGAATCTCAAAATGATGCAGCAACTAATTAAAGGTCATACAACTAATTAGGAACAGAGCAGACTAACCACAGCCCCCATCATCTAAATGCCAGGCCCTTTCCGGCGTGTTCCCTGACTCCCACTTTCCTGCGAAAATATCTGGAAAAAAAGAAAACATCTCATTTGACATGTTTTGCATTACATTTCCATCTACCTTTCATGCAATGCAATTTATTCTCCTTTGGTTTTTAATGACAATGCCCAGTTCAAGTAAATTCATTCTAATTGGTTTTTTCCCCACCAAATGACTAAGAGCTGTGAGCCGTACAGAGATGAAGAGATTCTCTTCCCGATCCCCTTGCCTTTGAAAATGAACTTCTGATTTTTAGAGATTAGTGACCTTAGGAAATAATATTCCATGTTTTTGTGGTTGTTTTGTCATCTGATAGCATCTATGTTCAGACATAAACAGCATGCCCAAGTTCAGTTGCTCCTGAAAGATCAGAAAAACATGTAAATCAAAAATCTTGCTTTAACATACTATTTGAAATAATTTCAGAAATGTCAATGCTGCTGCCTCTGAAAAACCTTAGCATTATCCTTCTCGTGTTTCTGGAAAGGCCAATATTAGGAGGCAAATTTTAAAATGTTCCTTATACCTCTGACACGTTTAAAGGTATTACAGATTCAGAACTTGGAGAATCCAGGAGATTGTTTATATTCTATGCTCAAAATAAACATTTTAAACTTTCATTCAAAGTATATGTTTGACTCAATAAGATAGAAATACACAACTCATAACTTATTTTAAAATATACTCCAGGGTGGGCAACATGGTGAGATCCCCTCTCTACCAAAACAAAAATTAGCCAGGTGCAGTGGCTCACACTTGTGGTCCCAACTACTCCAGAGGCCAAGGTGAGAATATTTCTTGAAACCAAGAGTTCAAGAACAGCCTGGACAACATAACAAGACTTTGTTTCTACAAATAATAATAATAATAAATTTAAAAATAGGCTGGGTGTGGAGTGGTGTGGAGCGCCTATATAACCCTAGCTACTTGGGAGACTGAGGTGAGAGGATCATCTGAGCTCATGAGTTCAAGGTTGAAGTGAGCTATGGTCTTGTCACTGCACTCCAGCTTGGATGACAAAGCAACACCATGTGAGAGAGAGTGTGTGTGTGTGTGTGTGTGTGTACACACATACCCATGAGGATGGAGCCTGAAGATAATGATGCCTCTTAAAAACAGTTGTGTTTTACATAATTTTTTTTCTGCTTTCTACCTCTTTTTGTTCTCCAGAAAATTGTGATCTCTGCTCTTGCAACAGAGAGAAGAGTATGCATTTATTTAAAAGAGTCTTATTATGTTTTGTTTTCCTACAGATGTCTAATTTCCTTCCTCTTTTTGTTTGAATTTTAACTAATTTCAAATTAAATCAAACTGGCATGAGTTCTTGATAACTGCCAAGTCACAGACTTGAAGAAAATAGTTACAAAATACATATCTGACAAAGGGTTGTTTCCAGAATAAAGAATTCCTACAAATCAACAATAAAGACAAACATTCCAGTAGAAAATAGTTTGAACAGATACTTCATAAAGATATACAAGTGCCCAATAGTACATGAAAAAGTGTTCAACATCAACTATCAGAGAAGTGTAAGTTTAATTCATAATGAGATACCTTTACACACTTATTAGAGTGACTAAAATTCAAAGCCTGACAACACCAGATGCAGACGATGGTCTGGAGCAGGCATGTCCAGCCTGGGGCCCATGGGCCATATGTGGCCCAGGACAGCTAGCAATGCATCCGCACAAAATCTTTTCACATCGTGTGTGTTTCAGAGCTTATTTTCTTCACGGCCCCACGTGTAGCTCCATTTTTTGAAGCTCAAAATCACGCCTTACTCTTGACATCGCTTTGTGTCAGCACATACATTTGTGAGCAACCGCTCTCAACAATGAAGCACAGGAAGAAAAAAATTTGAACGCGCATTTCTGACAAGCACCTTGAGAACTTGCCAAGAACTGTCGCCGCTTCCACTGAGCCAGACACTCATGGATTCGTTTTACAAAGGCAAGGTCAAATTTCCCAGTAGTTTTATATTTTCTCATTTTTATGAACGTTATCATTAAAAGTGTAAAAATTAAAAGAAGTCTTATTATTCACACGCACTAACTGTATTATATCATTTATGTGTGGCCCAAGACAACTCCTCGTTATTTGACGTGGCCCAGGAGAAGCCGAAGTGTTACTCGATGCGGCCCAGGGAAGCCAAAAAGTTGGACACCCTGCTCTAGAGCAACCAGAACCCTCAAACTTGGTTGACAGGCGTGTCAAAAGGTACTATCACCATAGAAAAACTCTCAGGTTTTTAATGAAATGAAGCATGTCCCTCCGCTATAACCCTGTAATTCCACTCGTATGTATTTACTCTAGAGAAGTTGAAATAAATGTTCGTAAAAAGACTTGTACAAAAATGTTATCTCAGCTTTATTCATAATAACCCAAAACTGCAAACTACCTAAATGTTAACAAGAGACAAATTATGTTATAAGTTTATACCACACATCAATTAAAAAAAGGAATGGATTACTGATAAACACACACCTACAGGGCTGAATCTCACACACTTCATACTTAGTGAGAAAAAGTCAGACACAAAAGAGAACATGTTGACTTATATCAGGTCCTCCAGCAAGTAAAAATAATCTATGGAGGAAGGCGGAGTTGGAAAGGACACAGGAAACTTTCTGCGGTGATTAAAAATATTCTGTGTCTTAATGGGGATGTAGTGACATGCACACAGGCATTAATCAAAACTCATAGAATTAATATTTACTTGCTTACATTTTATTGTATGTACATTTTGCCTTAAAAGCAAATATATTGAATAACATTTAGTAGGTTTGTTTTTCACAGTGGTATAGAAAAAAACTTCACAAATTACTTTTTGTGTGTTCTAAATTTCTGTAATCAGTAAATAAATACACTGAAGATGAGGCATTCCAGACTTCACACTGTTGGAGAAGGAAGTTGCAAATATGAAAAGAAGGAGGCCTAAATTATACCCGTGGTGTAGGACTGGAAATGGAGACATCAGTTTTACTACGGTCTTTTAGACAGATGATGGTAGGCAGTTAAATGGGTATGTAAGCAGATAGATGTTGACAGATAGACACATAGATGCATATGTGATAGATCTAAATACAGAGAGAAATACATACCTATACATAATACTCACGTCTCCTAATTCTGTTTTTGTGAAGCCTAGAAGTTATGACAAACCAGTAGCAATATGCATTATTAATATTCACACATTGGTTTCTAAGTGCAATTCTCCACCATGAACCAGAGACCCCATGGAAAAAAGACTAATGCAAGGCCTGAGGTAAGGAAAGGACAAGATAAATCTAGACACCTGGCTTACCAGAAAGTAAAGAAATACTTCAAGAATGACAGAACAGACATGGGCGTCAGTTTGAAGGGCTCCCACTGGTCAAATATGGAACAATTTTAATATCAACATAAGTGATGATAGTAATGGATTATAACTCATGGAACAAAATAAGAATCTATAAATTCATATTGACATTAATCTGATATAACAATAGGTAAAGGAATGCATACACAGGAAAGGAAGGATAGCTTCTTAGAAAACTGTTAGAAAAAGTCACACCCAGGAGCTCAGGGAAGATGGTGGCAGATCTGGCCAGTCAGATTGTGCAAGTCCCTGTGTGAGTGAGTGAGTGTATAGATGGATTTGCGTGAGTGTCCGTGTGTACGTGGGTGTGTGAGTGGTTGACTGAGTGTGGACTTGGGAGCAGGTGGCCAGGGCTGTCTTGGAAAAGCAGTTGGTGCCGCAGCAGCTCTGCTTGGACCCCAGCACTTCCTGGGACACAGAAGCTGAGCAACATTTTCTAAAATCAACAAAGCCCTTCTCAGGAAAAAGCAGCCAGGAGCAACTGCTGGCTGCAGGCTCTGCCACACACCCCAGCACCAGGCGGGACACTGGCAGTGAGGGCTGTGGGGGGAGCCAGCAAGGGAGCCAGAGGCAGAGTCCCACCGGAAAAGACAAAACAGGCACTCTGCCACCATCCCGAGAACTGGGCAGGGAAGTGCTCCGGTGTGCTCACTAGGGAGCAACAGACCTGCTCTCTGTGACCTGCGGGTTGACTTCTCTGGGCCCGGAGGGAGGGAATATCCCAAAAGCACAAACTGGAGAGGGACAGGATGAGTGCGGAGTCTCAGGCGTCCCACCCCCTACCCTGACCCAGCTGCGGGACAACCAGAAAAGGGTGAGGAAGACCCCCGACCCCACCAAGAGACCAGCTGTGGGTCCTGGGCTGCCCCAACCCCTCCTCCAGCAAGCCTCTGAATGTCAGACCCACGCTGCTGGGGCAAAACCGAGAGGGCCCAACACAGGTAGAGCCGGGACAGCAGCAAAAATAGGAGGACTCTACTCTGGACTAAGCCTGGCTGGGGCGCCCTCCACCAGCACCTGGGGAGGAGACGAGATGCCCCTGGCCTTAGGAGAGGGGAGGGAGGACTGATGCCCCACCCACCGCCACTGCCGCTTCCTCACCTGTGGGTCCCACGCTGGGGAGATTGCGAAGGAGCCCGCAGCCCTGCCAGAGACGGCAGGAGCACTTACCGGTGAGCAGCCGGGAGGAATGAGGGAGCTTGGTGCCCAGAAATTCTAAAAAATTTTTTCTTTTCTTTCTTCTTTTGTTTTTCTTCTCTCTCTCTCTCTCTCTCTCTCTCTGTGTTTTGGCATTTCTTTTTTGTGCTTTTGTTTTTGTTTAGTGTGTGTGTGTGTGTGTGTGTGTGTGTGACTGTGTGTGTGAGGGTTCCATTTACATTCCTCCCATTTTTCTTTCTTTTTTTTTCTTCCTTTGTTCTTTGGGGCATATATCTATGTGTGTGTGTTCAGCTTTCCTTTTTGTGTTGGTGTTTTTTTGTTTTCTTCCAGTTTGTTTTGGTTTTTGTTTGGGGGAAGTTTTTTTGTCTCTTTTTGTTTTTTGCTTTTTAAAAATTATTAAATTATTTTTGTCCATTGTATTTCATTCTACTTTTCTCTGTCACTTTTCCTCATTGTCACTTTTTCTTGGACTCAGAGGCTACACACACATACCACCGCATTGTCACATAGGGTGGTGGTGGAGAGTGGGTCCCAGGGAGCCCAGACCCCCGTCAGTGAACATTGTGACTTGCAAGTATTTTCTGAATCCTGGCTCCCTACCCCCAGCCCTGTTTCAAAATAGAACAAATTTGGAGCCCTGGTCAGGGAAGAAGAGAAGCCTGAGCAAACAACTGAAGTGAAAGCCCCTCTCACTACCACTGAATAACAGAAACAACAGAAAAGAAAGAGATCTGTTACAAATGAGGAAAATTCAGTGGAAGAACGCAGGTAATTGCCAGTGTACCAAAGAGATAACACCCAAAAAATTCACACCTCAGAGCCAGAACAAAGAAAGTCACCAAGAGTGGCCCAGAATATAACAGGGATTAGGGAATGGATGGAAAGAATGCATAAGACCCACAAAAGACAAGATGCAACATTGAAAGAACTTGTAACAGCAATTTTGACTATTAAAAAACTTCATCCAGGGAATCAATAAAAGCTAAAGAGCATGGAAAGCAGAATTGACCAAGCAGAAGAAAGAATCTCAGAGCTTGAAGATGAAAACATGAAATTAACCTGATCTGTTAAAAACATAGAAAGGAAACTCAGAAAGAAAGAACAAAGCCTCAAAGAGATGTGTAATTATATCAAGAGGATAACCTTATGCCTGATCAATATCCCAGAAGCAGAAAGGGAAACAGAGAACGTCTTGGAACAAGTATTCTGGGAGGTTGTCCAAGAAAACTCTCCCTATCTCAACAGAGATGCAACCATCCAAACACCAGAGATTCAGAGGACCCCTAAACGATATCACATGGGAAGGCCAATCCCTAGACGCAAAGTAATTAGTCTACACAAAGTATGTATAAAAGAAACAATCCTAAAGTCAGCAAGAGAGAAAGTCTAGGCTACCTACTGGAGAAGACCAATCAGAATAGCAGCAGACCTATCAACAGAAACCTCACAAGCCAGAAGGGAGTGAAGTCCAATTTTCAAAGTCCTCAAAGATGAACAATTTCAACCAAGAATTTTCTACCCAGCCAAGCCCAGCTTCATCAGCGATGGAGAATTGAAATCCTTCACAGACATCCAATCCCTGAAAGATCATGCTGCTTGCAGACCAGCTCTACATGAGACTCTCAGGAAGGTATTAAGACCAGAAGGAAAATAAAAAAGAATGGAGAAAAACATAGAACAAACACAGCATGCATTATGATTGCAAAATTGAAAGCATGCACATATATCAACCCAGAAGTTAAAAGAAAACAAAACAGTCTTATGAGAGCCTCATGACAGGGATAAACTCTCACATTTCAATAATTAGCCTGAACCTCAATGACTAAGTGCACCGCTGAAAAGACATAGAATTGCAAACTGGTTAAAAATAAGTACAACCTAACAATATGCTGCCTCCAAGGTTTTATAAAGCAACTACTAAATAAATTTTTTAAAGATATTGACTCTAACATTATCATAACTGAGGACTTAAATTCCCCACTAAAAACCCTAGCTAGATCATCGAGGAAAACAATCAACAAGAAGATGCAGAACCTCAACTTGATACCTGATAAAATGGACATAATAGATACCTACAGAACACTCCACCCAAAAACCACGGAATATACATTCTACTCACCACCACATGGAACATACTCCAAGATTGACCACATCCCCAGCAATAAATCAAGCATAAACAAATGTCATGAGATCAAAATACTGCCGTGCGCCTTCTCAGACCACAGTGGAATAAAAATAAAATAACCACCAACAAGATCCCCTCAAACCACACAAAGACATAGACACTAAACAGCATGATACTGAACAACACCCGGTCAACACACACACAACATTGAGACATCTTGGATTCTTCCTAACCAGAGAAATGAAAGACCTTTACAACAAAAACTAGAAAACACTGCTCAAAGAAATCAAAGAAGACACAAACAAATGAAAAAATATGCTCATGCTCATGGAGTGAAAGAATTAACATTGTTAAAATGTCCATCCTACCCAAAGCAATCTACAGAGACAATGCAATACCCGTTAAATTGCCATTATCATGCTTCTCAGACCTAGAAACGACAATACAGAAATTCATATGGAAACATAAATGACCACAAATAGCCAAAAAAAATCCTCACCAAAAGAAACAAAGCAGAAGGTATCACACTTAAAGACTTTAAACTTTACTATAAGGCTAAAAAAATCAAAACCGCCTAACCGCCTGGTACTGGTACAAGAACAGGCATACAGACCAACGGAACAGGATAGAGATTCCTGAAGCAAAATCTTAATTTCTCAACCAATTCATCTTCAACAAAGCCTCCACCAAAACCACTGGGGAGAGGAGAACCTTTTGGTAAATGGTGCTGGGAAAACTGACTGACCACATGCAGAAGATTAAAACAAGATCCCTACTTATCACCGTACACAAAAATAAACTCTAAATGGATCAAAGACCTAAATGTAAAACCTCAAACTTAAGAACCTTAGAAAACGCAGGAGACACCCTTATGGAAATTGGAACTGGAAACCAATTCCTGATCAAAACCTCAAGTGCCCATGCCATAAGAGATACGATAGGCAAATGGGATCTCATCAAACTGACAAGCTTCAGCAAAGCCAAAGAAACCATCAGGAGAGTGGGGAGACAGCTCACAGACTGGGAAAAAATATTTGCCAACTATATATCTGACAAAGGCTAATATCTAGGGTCTACAAGGAATTCAAATGTGCCAAAAAGGAAAAAACGTACAGTCCCATTACAAAGTGGGCAAAAGATATGCATAGATACTTCTCAAAAAAAGACATACGAGCGGCCACTGCACTCCAGTCTGGGCGACAGAGTGAGACTCCAACTCAAAAAAAAAAGAAAAGAAAGTAAATGAGACAGAGAGAGACAGAGAGCGTTACCTCCCTAAGGTAGGGGAGGGGACCAAAACCAAGAAACATGGTGGCCATAGCTCAAAGAGCCACATGGACACAAATGGCCTCAGTATGGTTTTAATTTGCATTTCTTTGATGACTAGTGAGGCTGAGCATTTTGTTCATATGTCTGTTGGCTGCTCTTATGTCTTCATTTGAGAAGTGTCTATTCATATCTTTTGCCCACTTTGTAATGGGGCTGTTTATTTCTTTTTCGCACATTTGAGTTCCTTGTAGATCCTAGATGTTAGGCCTTTGTCAGATATACAGTTGGCAAATATACTTTCCCAGTCTTTGGGCTGTCTCCCCACTGTCTTGATGGTTTCTTTGGCTTTGCTGAAGCTTGTCAGTTTGATGAAATCCCACTTGTCTATCTTATATCTTATGTCATGGGCACTAGGGGTTTGTATCAGGAATTGGTTGCCAGTTCCTATTTCCATAAGGGTGTCTCCTGCCTTTTCTAAGGTTCTTATAGTTTAAGGTATTACGTTTAGGTCTTTGATCCATTTAGAGTTGATTTTTGTGTGTGGTGATAGGTAGGGGTTTTGTTTTAATCTCCTGCATGTGGTCAGCCAATTTTCCCAGCACCATTTACTGAATAGGTTCTCCTCTCCCCAGTGGTTGATGGTGGAGGCTTTGTCGAAGAAGAGTTGGTTGAGAAATTGAGGTTTTGCTTTCAGAATCTCTATCCTGTTCCATTGGTGTATGTGCCTGTTCTTGTACCAATACCAGGCTGTTTTGATTATTGTAAGTAACTTAAATTTTCTAGCAGGTACATTTTGAAAAAATAAAAAGGAATAGGTAAAATTAATATTAATTGTATATTTATATAAGATATTTAACCCCAAGCATGATTAAAATTTTATCATTTCAAAATATGATTAATATAAATTGTTGGACATTCTTTTTTTGTACTCAGTCTCTGAAAGCCTGTGTTTTTCCATACTTACAGTGCACCTTAGTTTAGCCACATTGCAAGTGCTCAATAACCACATGTGCTGGTGACTGGTCTTTTAAACAGTGCGACTCTAGAAACTTTTAAAAGGGTCAGCAGTGGCAGTGTAACATGGGAGCTTGCTAGAATCTTAGCCCTCCTTCCATATGACCCAGCAATCCCCCTATTGGGAATATTCCCAGAGGAACTCAGATCATTCCACAAAAAAGATGGCTGCACATGCATGTTTATTGCAGCACTATTTTCAATAGCAAAAACATGGAACCAACCATGCTGTCCATCAAAACTGGGCAGGATAAAAAAATGTGGTACATATACATGATGGAATATTACACAGCCATAAAGAAGGACAAACATACGGACTTTGCAGCAACTTGAATGATTTAGAGTCTATAATACTCAGTGATCTATCACAGAAACAAAGAACAGAGTACCACATGTTCTCACTCATAAGCGGACCCTAAACTTACCATAATACTATACGAAAGGGATTGGCAGTAGAGAGATATTGCTGGGGTGGGTTTGTGGTTGGGATACAACATCGATAAGGGTACCTGATCTCAAGCCAGGCAAAGTGGGGATCAAAGGGAGGCCCAAACTTCACCTGTATGATGACCACTTGTATAACTAATCCTGAATTGTACCCCACATCTTTAAAATAAAATAGAATAAGACTTTTAGTATAATTATCGTTCACTACTATTAAGAAACTAATATTTAATTTTTAGAGTTAATTGTTTCACTAAGTCACAATTGACCCAAATCAATTACGCCTAGGGACCACAGAGAACAAGAATAGTCTGCCTTCCTAGTCCTTCACTAATGTACACAAAATTGATAAGCAAATCACATACAAAACAATGTGATAAAAATGCTATTTGCTAATTTATTTGGCTTTGATCATAAAATAACCAATTCGTCTAGTGCATATATTATCATGATCTATCTCCAAACATTGCAGGTGAATCAACTATGTGATGCACAACATCAGTCATTGCATCAGTCACCCCACAGACATGGTTTTGGACTAGATGCTTTAGACACTATGTTTATTCCCTGGATGATATTAATTATGTAACAGTACTTTTGCCTTCAGGCAAGTTATTTCTATTTATCAGAGAACAGGGAAATTTCTGTGTTTTTTAGTTGGATGAACAACAATTGAAACCCTTTACAAATGGGAAGAATGTCAACTTTTGAAGATCTGCAGTATAAATATGAGCATAAGCAAATTGTCACCCCAAAAGATAAGAAACCTAATGCTACTGAAATGGAATCAAGTCACTGGCCATATTATACTAAGCACAGTGACACATTTTTGTTATTGCAATGTTATGTGGCATTCTCTAAGGATATTCAGTATGCCACATTTTAAGACTGCAAATAATTCCTTAACCCTTAATCAAGAAAGCTGAAAAACATTCCTCCAACCCATTGCTCTATTTTATTAAGAAGAGAAAGCCTTTGTTTAAAGCCTTGCTTTGTTTGAAAATCAAATTACCCATTGCAAAACAACATTGAAATTTACAGCATATAAAAAGCATTCTCTAGGGAATTATTTTCGTCATATTACTAAGAATACAATACTATAGGTAGGTGACTCAGTGGAAATAAATAATTCGATAGAAAGTTACAATGTCCCTTTCTGAATTTAACTGTGAAGGCTGAGATATGTTATACTGCTGTAGGGGAAAGAGATCTTACATAAGAATTAATTTTTATAAAAGAAACAGAAATACTAAGCATTTGAATATATACAGAATTTAAGGCTATATTGAGTCAATGTAGCTAGTAAAAAACAAATTTTACACTTGTGTGGAAAAGTTGATGTTTGATGTTTATGTTGTGTTGCATGAGTAGGCTAATTTGCAATCTGTCTTTACAATATGGAGAATTTACAAGAGCAAGATAGAGGCTGGCTGGAGAAAAACATAGATTTAAAGTGCAACTAGCTTTCCAAAGATTTTCTAATGTGAAAGTTATTTTTATAATGAGATTAAAAACAATACATAGTTTAAGCAATCAAGTACCTTTGAAAATAAATTTCACCTTTTGCATAATGTGGGAAATTTTTCTAATCATATTTTAGTTGCTAAACTTTTTAATAAAACATTTTTACCTGAGGTCTACAATCTAATATGTAAACATTTAGCTGTCAAAGAGAAAAATTGTTTCTCAACTCTATGAGTTAAAAAATAAACCCCCTCTACAACCAGCATCTAGTCATCATTAAATTTCAATTTAAAAATGTATCAGAGCCGGGTTTGGTGGCTCAGCCTGTAATCCCAGCGCTTTGGGAGGCTGAGGTGAGTGGATTGCCTGAGCCCCTGGGTTCGAGACCCGCCTGGGCAACTTGGCAAGACCTCATCTCTACAATAAATCAAAAAAGTTAGCCGGGCGTGGTAGCACGCGCCTGTAGTTCAGCTACTTGGAAGGCTGAGGCGGAAGGATCACTGGAGCCCAGCAGGTCGAGGCTGCGGGGGCCGGGAGCAGTCACTGCACTCCAGTCTGGGTGACGGAATGAGACTCCAACTCAAAAAAATAAAAAAAATTAAAAAATTAAATAAAAATGTATCAGTCAGAGTTCAAGTACTAAAAACAAAATTGAAGTATTGGAAACAAAATGATTTAAACAGAAGGGGTGCCGAACCACTTACAGAATTATCAGATGACTGAAGGAGTAGACTGTGGGCTCAGATTTCAGTATGGACTCACAAAGACACCCTATGGGGCTTAGGCATCAAAAAAAAGCTGCTGTTCCTGACAAGATCAGAATGATCTCCATCAAATTAAAAAAGTCACAAGCCTTGCTGCTGATTCTAGAACAATCACTTCTGCTTAGGAAGCCACTAACCAAATGGGAAAGTCATATTACAGGACTCAGAAACTGTAACATTTTCTCTAAAAAGAAAAAAATGTCTGTACAAGACTGAAAGATCCCATAGCTTCTAGAGGCATCTGGTCACAGAAAAAAGAAGTTGGTACATCTTGAGAAATGTATTCGATATTCACTGCATTTAAAAACACCCAAATCCACTCTCTACATAGTTATTAATTTGTTCCCAAATATATTACCTCTACCCCTCACCCCTGGAGTTCAGTGAAATTAGTGGGCAATTGGCAGAATTAATAGTCCAGGAAAATTTAAGATGGCTAACAATTGTAAATATACCTCTATCATGTCATTAAAATTATTAAGTAAAATTATTAATGCCCAAATACTATTCAGAAATTGTGCCACATAAAAATTTTGCTGAGTGGTGTACAGAAACCATGTGTTTGCCACATCATAAGACTGAAGGGTGGAATATAGAAATCAACTGAATCACCCACTTTTGAGACAAGCATTTCTGAAGGGCGGTTGGTCAGACTGTTTGGGCATGTGTCAGCCTGGGGCACTGTAACAGATACATTATTAGACTCAATTCCTCATGCCCCCTTGCTATCTTCACCAATAAGCAGATGAAGTGTATTTCCCCACTACTTCTTTTCTCAAATCTAAAATAGTAAGTTTTCTGTATGCATTTACAGCTTTTCCATCTTTTGTCAGCTACAAATAGTAGGCACTGTTAGTGTCATGCCCAGTCCTCTAGAATACATTTACCAGTTATTGCGTCTGTTGTCACTAACAGCTTTCATCTGCCACCTTCTCTGGAGGCATGCCCTAGGGCAATGGAAGCCGTCCTACCCAGAAACTCATGGTAGATATGGATATGACTATCCTCCATTATATCCCATAGCCAATGACCGGTGTGAGGGCACAAAAGCCCAACTCCCTTTCCAATATCACTTTTTTAGTTGAGAATTACTCACAGCTTCAGGCTAAAGCTAAATTTCACTAACAATATCTCATTAGCTAGCTTCTTTCTTCTGCCTCCCTCACTTTACAGATTTCTTTTGAAAGCACTAGCACATACATTTCTGTCTCAGGCACGGTTTCCAGAGGCCCATCTATAACAATGCCCTCCCTCAAATCAGTCCTCACAGATATGTCCTACTCCCACTTTGTTGCTTATTTTGTACACCCTAGCACAGTGGATGGCACACAGAGAGCATTTGGTAAGTTTCTGAAGAGTAGCAATAGAATTTATCATTGAAGATAAAAGTGTTCCTCTTACTTGGATGGACTAAAAGGCTATAACACTGAGCAATCTATCACAGAAAGAAAGAACTGAGTATCACATGTTCTCACTCATAAGTGAGAACAATTACCGTAATACTATAAGAAAAGGATTGTAAGTAGTGGGAAATAATAGCCAGAGGTTGGTGGAGGGTGGGTAGGGTGGAAGGGGTGGGATTGGCAGTAGTGGGATGCTGCAGAGTGGGGAGGGGCCACACTTCAACAATGAGTGTACCTATATAACAAACATTCGTGTACTTAAACCTGAATTGTACCCCACATCTTTAAAATTAAAAATTTTTTAAAAACTTTGCTGCTCTTGTTGTTCTGTAGTTCTCTTTGACTCGAGTTAATTTTTGCCTCAATGTCTCTTTCCTTGGACTCATAGCTATCTTCCTCTGAATTTATTTGCATTTTTATAATATAAACTTTGTATATCTTTAATTTATCGGATTTCCTGATAAGCATAACTTTTTAGACCACAGTAACATTGAACAAAATTATATGTTTCTTAGTATTTTTATAGGGTTTTTCTGCAGACTCTTCTTTTTAATCAAAAGATACAATGTTAGATGAGAGCCCTAAAGAAAAATATTGCCTTTATTTTGTGTTACAATTTGTGGACTGCATTAGGATTCAATGTCAAGAAAGACAGATATGCTAGGTAGGTATTAGTGTTCAGGAATCTTGGATGAAGACAATGCTACCTCATTTTTAGCAGGACCAATGATAGCCTCACTAGAATAGTTACTATTCTATTATTACCCATATCCAGGTGATGTATGTTAACATCATGTATGAGGTCATGGATCCTCTCATCTCTTTTGAAAAGGTAATTAAGGTCATATTGAACAAATACATAAATGCAGGTTTTTCAGATTATATGCAAGTCCTGAAGTCTCTGGAGAAAGTGTTAGGGTCATCCACTAAATACTACTTTATATTGGCCTTTTTATCAATATTTGATGCCTCAATGTTTTTCCCACAACATTAGGTCTTTTTCTGTATCAAAAGACTTTTTCATTACAACTTGATTGACTATTTTAAGCCCTAATTATCTTCATATAGCCAAAGTACGCTGCTAACACTGAAATCGTATTTAAATACACTATCCTTGCCCACCTGCTTATGTGGCAGAGAAATTTTAAATAGGACACTTTGCTTTGTTTTCTTGTCTTTTCTAGGTTAATACTTTCATTCACCTTCTCATTTTTCGTTCTATGATGTGGGGCCATTTTGCATCTTTGGGTTTATGGTTTGTTACTGTCTTTTTTATAACACGAATATAGAGATGGCAGATGTTCCAAGAAGTTAGAAACACCAGAGCTGAACTCTCTCCAAGATGGCAGCGGAGAAGGCGGACCGGGAGCTGGGAGATCGCAGGCTGGAGACTCCTCTGTCGGGGGTGCTAGCGACGGGCTACCATCTCCAGAAGACCAGGAGCTGAGCCAGTGCCTACAGCGCCTGTACCCCACGGTCAACCAGCAAGAGACACCTCTGCTGTCCTCCTGGAGCCCCAAGGACAAGTACAACTACATTGGCCTCTCCCAGAGCAACCTCCACATCCACTACAAAGATCATGGCAAAAATCACAAAGATGCAGCCCTAGTGCATGCCATCCTCCCCCCTATCTGCTGCCCTGTGGCATATATTACTTTGAGATGAAGATTATCAGCAAAGGAAGAGATGGGTACATAGGAATAGAACTTTCAACATGAACAGACTTTCTGGTTGGGACAAACATTCCTATGGTTACCATGGCAATGATAGGCATTCCTTCTGCTCTTGGGGGACTGGTCAGCCCTATGGTTCCACATTCACCACAGGAGGTGTAATTGGCTGCTGTGTCAACCTCATCAAGGGCAACTGCTTCTACACCAAGAAAGGCCACAGCCCTGGTATCGCTTTCACAGACCTCCTGGCCAACCTCTACCCCACTGTAGGCCTGCAGACTCCTGGGGAGATTGTGGATGCCAACTTTGGGCAGCAATAGCCCTTCCGGTTTGACACTGAGGACTGCATGTGGGAATGGTGTGCCAAGGTCCAGGGCATTGACCACTGCTTCCCCATCAGTGCCCAGCTTGGCGAGTGGCAGGCAGTGATGCAGAACATGGTCTCATCTTACCTAGTGCACCATGGGTATTGTACCACTGCCACAGCCTTTGCTCGAATGACTGAAACCCCAATTCAGGAAGAACAGGCATCCATAAAATATCCAGAAGCCAGTGCTGGAGGGCCGTGTAGGTGAGGCTATTGAGACTGCTCAGCACTTCTACCCAGGACTGCTGGAGTACAACCCCAATCTGTTCTCGATGCTCAAGTGCCGACAGTTTGTGAAGGTGGTGAACAGAACCGACAGTGAGGTCCGCAGCTTGAGCTCCGGAAGCCCCAAGTCCCAAAACAGCTATTCTGACTCCCCAAGGCTCAGCCCTCAACATGGCCCCAGTGGTTCCCACATGCACAACACAGGAGCAGATGGTCCCAGTTGCAGCAATGACATTGCATCCACCAAGAGCAAATAGAACCACAGTAAATACCCAGCATCCAGCTCCTCATCCTCATCCTACTCCTCCCCGTGTTCTGTCAATTACTCTGAGTCCAACTCAACAGACTCCACCAAGTCCCAACCCCACAGCAGTACCAGTAATCAGGAGACCAGTAACAGTGAGATGGAGATGAAGACACCCCAATGATGTGCTGGAAAGCATGTCCACACGCATCATCAACGGTGCCTATAACCATGAGGACCTGCAGACAGATGAGTCCAGCATGAATGATGGGCATCCATGGTGGCAGCTCTGGGGGCAACCAGGCTGCCACAGAAAGGATAATCTTATTTGGTTGAGAGCTGCAGGCATTAAGTGAACAGCTGGGCCCAGAGTATGGCAAGAGTTTGGCCCACACAGAGATGCTACAGGATACTCAGACCCCTGGAGCTGTCCAGTTGGTCAGCAGCTCAACCCCATCCAAAGGGAACCTGTGTGTGCTGCCCTCAACAGCGCCATTTTCGAGTCTTCCTGCCAAAGCAGCCTCCTCTAATGCTCACCTTGGGCCAGGCATCTGAGTGTTTACGTCTCATGGTCCGAGCAGGTCTGGGATCTTGCTCCTTTGCCAGAGTCAACAACTACTTGTACTAGCTGACCATGCTGGCTGGCCCCACCTGGTCCTCCACTGGCTTCAGGGCTGGAGCAGCTTTGCCCTTCATAGGCACCTGGCACCAGAACCTGGAAGCCACAGGCAGAGTCCACTTCTCCTGCCTGGCCTTTTCCCTCTCTCCTTCCTTCTTTCCCTTCCTTCCCTTCCTTTCTTGTCCCTTTACCTAGGTCTTTCTCTCTCCCCTTCACGTGCAGCGGCCTATGAGACAGTATTGACTGGTTACTCTCATGTAGCTCCTTTTACTTTGAAAGGGGGGGTTTTATTTTGAGGAGGGCTTGGGGTTTTTTAATATTTCTTTTTTCTCCTGACTGAGTCACCAGTATTTATCTCTGGAAAGTTTGTGCTGAGCTGATTTTTGCTAATTTAGTGATGAGGCCTCTCCAATTTGGTGATAGCTTAATATTTTCATAAGTAAAAACAAATGAGATTTTATATATATAAATATATTTATTTTTAAAAAGACACAGGATTTATCATAGTGTTAGTGGTCCAGCACCTCTTAAGTGAGGCTGTTCAGACGCCATGTTTTTATTTGAGTCCAACTCATTAAAAAATAATCCTCTCTGTCACCTCAGCCAAATGATTTGTTTATTTTGGGCTCCCCTTTGCTTGAGCCACAGGCTCAGCTGCAGGCTAGGGAAACTGAATAGGCTTTTGGGGAGGGGCACCTAGTAGGCAGGGTCAGGTTGAGCTGATTTGCAGTATCCCAAGAAGTGTGGGTCCCTAGGCTCCTGAGAGCTAGATGGAGCAAAGAACTGCAGGGCCGAGGGTCCAAGGAAGTGATAAGTTGGCCCAAGGACACACAGCAAAACAAGGGAATAAAGGGTCCTTGGCCAGCATGCTCTCTACCACTCTACCCCACCTCTCACTGCCTGCCTTGTTCTTCTCTCTTCTCTTTTCAATACTTTGCCTTCCATTCTATTTAAGATGGCCAAATAATTCATATACTCTAAATTGATTGCCTGGAAACGACCTGCCTTCAACCTGAGAACTGCTGTGTGTCAGGCTGCCAAGAAGAAGACTTCATTCTCAGGACAGAGGCCCTTGAGTACAGGAACTGCTTTCTTCATGCCTGGATCTTTATCATCTCTGCATAGCTCTGAGGGAATTGATGCTTTCTGTTGAGAAGCTGGTCCCTTATGGAGGCAGGTTCTTGGGCTGCTGGTCCACAGAGTAGATGGAATCATTGGTCCCTTAGGTCAGGTTTTACTGCTGTTATGCCAGACAGCTTCCTGCAACTGAGCCCCAGCCACTCTTAGGAAAGACTGTTAGGAGTACTTACTGACCAGAGGATGGGACACCATGAGTTTTACAGACGTCCCACCAACTGTTTCAGATGGATCCTCACAGAGGTAGAGCAAAAATAGTCTTGCTACCATTGGAGAATCAAAAAAGCAAGGGCTGAGATGGCTGCCAGGATTTGGGTGGGCCATCGTTGGAGGGGACTGGCTACCCTGGAATAGGAAAAAGAGGAAGCCTATGTAGAAGGCCATCAGGAGGGTCTGGGATTTCCATACCTGTTTCACAGTATGGGGAAGAGTACAAGCAGCCCTGCAAAAAGTAGGGTCAGCCATGGCAAGGCCAGAAATTGAAATTCCAGTTCCTGCCTGGATCTGGGCTGGACAAGGTCTCATTCCGTGTTAGTGGACAAGGGAATGGTTGGTATGGCCTGAGATATTCAGTGCTCACCGGGTCTCACTGGGCCCACAGCTGGACAACAAGAAAAACGTTTGAGTTGGACCAACTGTTGGTGATGGGGCCAGGGCCCTGGCCCTGTGCTGTCTCAGAGCCCTGCCTAGGGAGATGATCCTATAGCTACTTATTTTTCTTGGTCATTGTCAGGGTCCCAGCTGGCAGCCCACAGACCATGGCCTATCGGAAAGTGTCCTATTTAAAGGAAATTCATCCCATGCAAGGCCGGGACTACCTAGATCCCAAACCCAGGTTTGGGAAACATCGGGTTGTTAAAATGACCAGAACATAGCAGGATTAAGAATTAAACCAAGATTTTGCTGCTGGAATGGGCTTAAAAGAAGATCTCTCCCACCAGTCCTCTCCTCTTACAGATAAGGAAACAGGCCAGGAATTTAAGTGACTTGGCCAAAGTCACACAGCAAATTGGTAGCAGAGCAGGGACTAACCTTATCCCTGTTGGGTTGGACAACACTGCTTAGTCCTGAAGCTAAATGACAGATGAGCCCATGGGAGGTTAGGGTAGTGTGGCCTTCAGTAGTATTTGAGTAGCTGGTTCCTTCAGGGGTGTGTCAGGGATAAGGATGGGTACCTGGGCTTGGGTTGTGGAGTGGCTGAGAGAGGGCCCAGGAGGGCTCAGAACAGCTGTGTGTTGCACAGGGTTGGGTATCTGCCTGGCTTACACTCAGTACTCATGGCCACCTCCCCATTTTCTGTACCTTATCTCATTGTTTCAGCGGAGTCCAAGTTGTTTACTCTGTTTCTCTCCAGAGGGGTTCTCTGTCTCAATGGGACCACTCACCTTTGGGTCATAGCCTTTTCCCCACAAGCCATGGAAAGTGCCAAAACCAAGCTGCTTGATCCCACTCTCTTGCTGACAGTCCAGGCCTGCCTGCCAGTCAGAGAAGCCCTTTATGCACACCCAGTCCTATCAGCCTGCTTCCAAGAGCCTCAAGTGGGAAAGACACCTGGAAGGAGCCCTGGTGAAGGACTGGACATGTCCCATGGGGGCAGGAGGAAGACCTGGCTCTGTTGGGTTGTCCAGCCCTGGGGAAACAGCCTTCCCTACTTACCTTCCCCTTGTGGCACCAAATGGTTACTTCTTCCAGAAAGGGAACTGGCAGGTACTCAAAGAAAGCCAGAACCCCATCTCTACCCACATGGGTCTATGGCTATGTGCAGGTTATTAAAATAGGACACCATAAGACAGAGAAGTGGAGACTGCCTGGCCACCTCATGCCTTCCCATCCCTTAAGTAGGCACAAAGAAAATGAGACAGAACTGTCAGAGTTGAAAATTCCTTTGGTTGTTCACAACTCAGGTATGCACGCCACACGGCAGCCAGGCAGCAGAGCCCTATTGACCACCAGCCAGTCTCGTGCACCCAGATCTGCAACCAGATTGTGGCCTCTGACTGCCTCAGGCTGCCTCAAGCATTTGCCTGTTTGCATCGGGTTTTCCTCCACTGGGAACTACAGCTGAAACAGACGTCCTCCACATTGTACACACTGGTTCTGCCTTTGTCCTTGAGAGTTGATACTTGGCATTAGCATGACACTTGTGGGTGTGGAAGGGGTTGAGAGGGAATTCTAACACAAATCCCTATTAAAATTTTACTTGAGAGATGAGGGGAAAAAAAGAAAGAAAGAAAAACCAGAACTATATTTCTAGAATATTTGCAGGACTTATTTCGAATGCGGGGTACAGGTGCATATTATAGCCCAAAGCATCAGATAAAATGACTCAATACTGAAAGAATGCACAATTTAAAGGTAAGAGAGAATGCTAAATAGTTATAAATAATTCTCTAAGAAAGGACAAATTGGTATAATATTAAAGTCATTATGAAGAAAAGGAAGGGCTGGAGACTTTTCATGCAATGCTTTCAAAACATTACTAAAAGTATTTAAAATTAGCTTTATTGGAGAAATTAATGATTGAAAGATATTTGACCAAAAATTTAATAATATAACAAAGTGATAGTATCATTGCATCTTCTATTCTCATTTTTTTAAAGAGAATGTAAATTTGGCATAGGTAAATTTGTATTTGTGTTATTTGAATCTTGAGCCACCGAGCCCGGCAACTTTTTGTTCCCCCCAAATTTAACTATTAGCTTACTGTTGACCAGATGTTTCACCAATAACATAAATAGTTGAAAAATACATACTTTGTATGTTTCAAAAAGTTTAACTACGGCCAGGTTCGGTGGCTTAGCCTGTAATCCCAGCACTTTGGGAGGCCGAGGCAAGTGGATTGCCTGAGCCTGCGGGCTCAAGACCAGCCCAGGCAACCTGGTGAGACCACATCTCAAATAAAATAAAATAAAATAAAATAAAACAAAATAAAATAAAAGCCAGGGGTGGTGTAGTTCCGGCTACTCGGAAGGCTGAGGCGAAAGGATCGCCGGAGCCCAGCAGGTCCATGCTGGGGTGGCCATAAGCATGCGTGCCACAGCACTCCAGCCTGGGTGAAGTAGTGAGACTCCAACTCAAAAAAAAAAAAAAAAGTTTAACTACTAATAGCCTACTGTTGGCCAGTAGTTTTACCAATAACATAAAGTTGGTTAACACATTTTATATGTTGTATGTATTATATTCTCTATCTTACAACAAATAACCTAGAGAAAAGAAAATGTCATTAAGAAAATCATAAGGAAGAGAAGAATATATTTACTATTTATTAAGTAAAAGTGAATCATCAAAAAGTTCTTCACCCTTGCTAATCTTAATGTTCAGTAGGCTAAAAAAGAGGAAGAGGAAGAGGAGGGTTGTTCCTACAGTTTTAGAGGTGACAAAAAATCCACATATACATGGATCCACTTAGTTTAAACCCATTTTGTTCAAAGGTCAACTGCATTTGGTTTCCAGCTTTTGCCATTAAACTGTTCATGGAGCCTTGGAATATCACTGAATTTCTGATACTGTAAACTGTAGTCTACCTGCCCAACTACATCACACGAGTAAGTGGAAATAAAATGAGAAAGTCGATTTTTTTTTTAAAAACATGCTTTTAAAATGCCAAAGTATTTAACAATTGTAAATTAGTAGCAATAAAAAGAATGAGCCTGCCTGGTTTGCCTCATACACGTCCTCACAGATCTCATCTCCCACCACACTGTTCCTTGGTCTTTGGGCTGCAACCACACACCGCCTTTCAGTTTCTCCTTTGGGTCCAGTATATATCACTCTACCTCTGGATCTTTGCCCATGATGTTCTTTTACCTACCTAGAACACCCTTCATCTCTTTGTTTCATCCATATAGCCGACCCTCTCTGCAACCGCTTCTATCCAGTCCACTTCTATTCAGCCTCAGATTTTGATTCAAACACTATTGAGGGAAACTTCCTAGACCTATCCTTTGAAATTAAGTCAGGTCTCCCTTTCATACAGTTGTAAGGCATCATTAACATTATCTCAAAGTATTTATTCTAGTTTTAATTTTCTATGCATTTATGACTGCTGTATTTTATCTCTCCCACTAATTTGGAGAAAGTAGAGCAGGATGTGCTCATGCTTATTAGTTTACCCCCAAATCTCAATATAGCAACTAAAACCACTACTATCTCAGTTAATCAGGTGGATAAAGTACAGCTATCTATATACTTCACTCCTTTATAACATTCAGGTACTTGCTTAAATGTCACCTTCTTGGTTATGCAATTTGCTATGTGATGTGTAATTTATAATCTGTGTGACACGAATCTACTTATTCTGGAGATTTCTGCCAGAGTTATTTCTTCTCGTTAGCAGCAACTCCATTATACCTTCCCCTGAGAAATACCACCTGGGTAATTTCAATTAGCATAAATTTATTTTTTACTAACTATGTATGAAATCTTATACTAATTACATTGACTTTGAGGATGAGTGAGTACAAAAATATTTAATTCAGATTCACTTATCTCAAGGAGTTTACATAAAGAATTATGACATAATTCTATGATACATGGTGAGAAACATACTAAATCATTGCTATAGAAGTTTACTGAATAGAGAGCTTGTCTGCTGATGGGATAAACAAGAAATATCCTTAGTAAAAAAATGAATTTGATTGAAACAAGGCAAATGCATTGACAACCCTGTAGAGGACAATCTTTATAAACTAAAAATTCATTGTAATTCACCTCCTCCCCCACTCATGCAAAAAAAAATCAAAATTATCAGTACAGTTTTTTCAAGAGCAGCTAGATCATTGGAAGATGCTTCAAACACATCTATGGAGAGATGTTTCTCAATTTGTAATGGGATTACATTCGATAAACCTATTATAAATTGAAAATAGCATTAAGTTGTAAATGCATCTAACTTACTGAACATCATAACTTATCCTAGCCTACCTTAAACAAGCTCAGAGCACTTATACTAGCCTATAGTTGGGCAAAATCATCTGACACAAAGCTTATTTTACAATATTGTATTAAATAGCATCTGGAATTTATTGAATATTGTACTGAAAGTGAAAAAGAATGGTTGTATGGATACTTGAAATAGTTTCTACTGAATGCCTACAGTTTTTGCACAATCATAGTCAAAAAATTTTAAGTCGAATCATGTAGGAGACCATCTTTGCAGGATCCTTCTTTTCACCAAACCTCCCTTTCTCCTCCCTGTCTCCACAAAAAATGTGGCAAACTGAATTATTAAGACTACTCCAGGATGTATGTTATAAAGTGTTATACACAAAATGTCACCACTCTGGTACACAACTCTTAAATGGAGTCAGGAAACCATACTAAAGAGGAATGCTTTCACAACCTGCAACCTTGCCAAATAAACAAACAAACAAAGCAGACACTTGTCTTGAACCTTGAACCTTTGGACTACGCTAAACTACCATAACCACAACATCCAGGAAAATAGCCAAATTTTGTCGGCGCTGCAACTCCTGAACAGCAACAACGAAGCAACTATGGTCTCATGTTCTAAGCCAGTCACCTCTACCAATAATAATTCTTTCAAAATAATGTGTGCAATCATCCTTAGATACTTTAAAACCCCCTACTCTTCTTCTTTTTTTCAGAAAACAATTTGGCTTCTAGCCAAATCTCTGTCTCCTAAATTGCTATCTCTAAGACTCCAATAAAAACCTTGTCTTACTGCATTGAAATCTGTTTTTTCAGATTTCTTAGCTGAAATAAGAAGTATTTCTCCTGGAAGTCAAAATTCGCTTCTAACAATTTCTGAACAGATGACCATTAAATAAATAGAAAGAGGTAAATAAAACCACATATATGTTTTATTATGATTGACTAATGAGAAGTCATTTTCTACTAACAAAACAGAATCTATATTTTCTAAAAGAAAAATTTTCTCTTAAGCTTTTATGAACCTACAAAAACTAGAAAGAGGCTTATCAAATATCTAGAAAAAGACTTACAAAGTTTTCATTAAGATTTAAATTATATTAAATACTGCTCTTGTACTTGAAAATTGTTTCTTGTCATTTTAAATATTTTCCTTAAAATCTTCATATTGATATTTTAGCCAAACTTTTATTTACAAGTAATATCCAAATAAATTTTAGTGTAACTACTGTTTTTAAAATTCTGAACTTGGAAGATTTAACTAAAGATATTGTAATTAAATTTGAGTGTCATTTTATATATAAAAATAAATTTCATGAAAAGTGTACTTTAATTGAATGAAATCATCTTGTCCTCAGAGTTCATCTTTTTCGTTTGAAAATTTCTCAGTTTTCTTAGAAGGATTGTAAACACAGAGCCATGGCCACAGAGTTTGAAAGACCTTTGTCAGTTGGAGTGTGTCAGAAGTAGAAGCTCATTTTAGCAGAGATAAACCAGGTAGGTTTTAGAGGTATGTTTTCAGTCAGTCAACAGTGCCAGAAACCTGTGAACTCAAGCATCCCTAAGGTAACTTTGACACTACACATCTTAAGAGGTAGTATTTATCAAATTTCAAGGAAGCAGTTATTTTATCTGAATTGATGAGCATGTCCTAAACTACCATGCTAGTGTCTTCCCAAGGTTTGTCTCCCTAAGAATTCATATCTATAAATAAGAATGAAGGACCCTTAGCCAGAATGACCAAGAAAAAAATAGAAAAAGCCCAAATAAACAGAATCAGAAATGCAAAAGATCAACTCACAACTGGCCCTGAAGAAATACAAATGATTATTAGAGACTACTAGGCACATCTGTATGGAAACAAACTTGATAACGTAAATGAAGTGGAGGGCTTACTGACATCACACATCCTCCCAAGGTTGAAACAAGAATTCACTGATACACTAAATAGGCCAATAAAAACCCAGGAAATTGACTCTGTCCTAAGAAAGCTACCTACAAAAAAAAAAAAAAAACCCTGAACCAGATGACTTCCCAGAGAATCCTACAAAACATACAAGGAGGAAATGATATCAATCCTATTGAAAGTATTCCAGGCAATTGAGAAAGAATTCTCCCCAAATCATTTAATAAAGCTAATATCACACTGATACCCAAACCAGATAAAGATCCAACAAAAAGAGAACTACAGGCCAATATCTCTCATCAACATAGATGCAATAATTTTCAACAAGATTCTAGCAAATCGGATCCAAGAAACATCTCAAAAATCAACCACCATGACTAACTAGGTTTCATCCCTAGGATGCAGGGCTGGTTCAACATCCACAAGACCATAAATGTAATTAAATACATCAACAGATGAAAAAACAAGAACCACATGATTTTATCATTAGATGCAGAAAAGACTTTTGCTAAATCCAGCATCCCTTCTTGATAAAAACCCTCAAACATTTAGGCATAGAAGGAGCATACCTCGAAATACTAAGCACCATCTATCATAAACCCACAGCCAATATACTGTTAAACTGGAAGCATTTCATCTGAAAATCAGAACAAGACAAGGTTGCCCACTCTCACCCCTCCAGTTCAACATTGTGTAGGAAGTCCTAGTTAGAGCAATTAGACAAGAGAAGGAAATCAGGAGTATCCAAATAGAAAAAGAAGAAGTTAAGTTATCCCTCTTTGCTGACAATATGATCCTATACCTCGAAAATCCAAGAGAATCTGTCAAAACCTCCTTGCACTGATAAAGGTCTTTGGCAAAGTCTTAGAGTACAAAATAAATGGGCAAAAGACAGTTTCATTCTTTTGCACCAACAACAGACAGGAAGAGAACAAATAAAAAGCACAATTCCATTCACAATAGCCATTTAAAAAAATGAAATATCTTAGCTTCTTCCTAAACAGAGAAGTGAAAGACCTTTACAACGAAAAATACAAAACACTACTTAAAGAAATCCAAGAAGACAAAAACAAATGAAAAAATGCTCCCTGCTCATGGATAGGAAGAATCAACATTGTTAAAATGTCCATCCTACCAAAGGCAATCTACAGATTCAACACAATACTCATTAAATTACCAACATCATTCTTCTCAGACCTGGAAGTGACAATACAGAAATTCATATAGAAACATAAACAACTGCAAATTGTCAAAACAATCCTTAGCAAAAGAAATAAAGCAGAAGATATCACCCTTCCAGACTTTAGACTTTACTATGAGGCTACAATAATCAAAAGAACCTGGTATTGGTACAAGAACTGGCATATGAACCAATGGAAAAGGACAGCAATTCTGGAAGCAAAACCTCAATCTCTCAACCAGCTCATCTTCAACAAAGCCTCCACCAAGAACCACTGGCGAGAGGAGAACCTATTCAGTAAACGGTGCTGGGAAAACTGGCTGACCACATGCAGAAGATTGAAACAGGACCCCTACCTATCACCATACACAAAAGTCAACTCTAAATGAATTAAAGACCTAAATATAAAACCCTAAACTATAAGAATCTTAGAAAACACAGAAGACACCCTTACAGAAATCAGAATAGGCAAGCAATTCCTAATCAAAACCCCAGATGTCCACGCCATAAGAGATAAGACAAGTGGGACATCATTAAACCGAAAAGCTTCCACAAAGCAAAAGAAATGATCAAGAAAGCAGGGAGACAGCCCACAAAATAGGAAAAAAGTATTTGCCAACTATATATCTGACAAAGGCCTAACATACAGGATCTACAAGGAATTCAAACATGCCGAAAGGAATAAAAAAAAACAGCCCCATTAAAAAGTGGGCAAAAGGCATGAATAAATACCTCTCAAAAGAAAATATACAGGCAGCCAACAGACACATGAAAAATTTCTCAGCCTCACTAATCACCAGATAAATGCAAATCAAAACAGCATTGAGATATCACCTGACCCCAGTAAGAATGACCATCACTAATAAAACAAACAATAACAAATGTTGGTGAGGATGCAGAGAAAAAGGAACACTTCAACACTGCAGGTGGGAATACAAACTAGTTCAATCTCTATGGAAAACAGTGTGACAATTTCCAAAAGAACTAGAAATTGACATTCCATATGATCCAGCAATCCTCCTACTAGAAACATACCCAGAGGAACTCAAAGCATTCTACCAAAAAGATACTTGCACACGCATGTTTATGGCATCACTATTCACAGTAACAAAAATATGGAACCACTGCGCTGCCCATTGAAACTGGACTGGATTTTTTAAATGTGGTACATATATATGATAGAATATTATGCAGCTATAAAGAAGGACAAATGTATGGACTTCACAGCAACTTGGATGGATTTAGTTCTGTAATACTCAGTGATCTATCACAGAAACAAAGTATTGAGTATCACATGTTCTCATTCACAAGCAGACCCTGAACATTTGCCATAATACTATAAGAAAGGCATTGGCAGTAGCGGGATACTGCTGGGAGGAGGGGGCACATAACATCAGTAAGGGTACCTGATCTCAAACCAGGCAAAGTGGGAACCAAAAAGAGGCCCAAACTTTACCTGTACAATTTCCATCGTACATAATATAATGTACATAATCCTGAATTGTACCCCACATCTTTAAAAGTATATATATATATATAAAGAATTCATACCAAGCATCTAAAGAGCTGAAAAGTAATAACTAACTATGAATGGAACTAACTATTTCTTGGTTGAAAATTAGGATTTATTATTTATTTTTCTCTGGTCCAGGTATAAGTAATAGTACATTTATTCTGAACTATTCCAGTTTGCCAGATACAAAGTTTGCAGATTTATTGTTCAATTCTTGTGCTTCGGTTTTTATTATTATTATACAATTTATTTTCTATTTAAATGAATGGCAAAATTATTTTCTTTGCTGAGGAGCTGGGGAATTAAAGTATTAATGCTCTGAGAAAAAAGACTTTAATTTCTGCCTTATATTTATAAGACCAATAAATCTTTCCACCAGGATGCATTGCTGGTGGAAATATAAATTGTTATAGCCTTTTTAAAATGCAGTAAAGAATTAATCAATTCAAACTTCTGTGATGTTATATCATTTCTGGGACATTATCCCATAGATAAAGGCACTATTACAAAAGATACATGAAAAGGGAAGTTTATAGCAACTATGTTTGCAGTGCAAAAGCAAACAAAAACCTAACACAAAAAAGTAAATGTCTATTATTAAGTTGAATGGTTTGAATAAATATGCGCCCAACTCACAATATACTATGTAGTTATTTAAAAGATTGAGTTGTCTTAATAAAGCAAAATAATAAACTAGATAAGAAAAAAGGAAAATGAAACTTCAGGTACCAGAAGCAAAGAGGAAACTGAAAAGCAGAGCAGTGTCATGTCTGCTGACAGTGCAGCTGTCTGTTACTGGAGCTAGCAGTGGCTAAAGGTTTAGGGTTTAACAACCCCTCTTGGCAGGAGAGCAGTCCTCAGGCAGGCAGGTGTATAGATATCAGCAACTTGTAGAAAGCTGGACCCTGGAAGCGCTATAAGCAAAATGTAAGAACACAAAATATACATGAATTAATACTCCCAAAGTTTGAGATAATAAAATGACTCACCTCACTGACCTAGGATAATGAATGACAAGGAAGTTTTGACAGATGCCATCAATGCCCTGTCCATATCTCCAGGATGCTGACAGCAAATACTTGAGACTCTAATAAAATGGAATTGCCTGTAAGTTTAGTCTGGATTTTTGGCTTGGTGAGTGAATAGGAAAGGCTTAACATGTTAGGTAATGCCCCTCAGAAGTGCCCCCAATCAATGATGGACAGGGAATGAGTCTATAAAGATCTCACCATTCTCTCCTTGACTGGGATAACTCTGGGATATGTTCTACACTATGTCCAGCAGGATTGTGTTTCAGTTTTTCACATAGTAACCTGATTCCTATCAACCATTCCTTTGGTTGGTTTTCTTCCCTTTTCTGTCTCAACTTTGTCATTCCTCTAGTGGAACCTGGGGATGACTTTTCAAATAAACAACTTGCATTTTAATCCTTACCTTGGAATCTTGTTCTGAGGGAACCTAAACTAAGACAGTTGAGGTCTGTCCTAGATATAGAAAGAAAAAACAGTTCTCTTGTGAGAAATCACAGATACGCTTCCCGCTGGCTTCAAGTCCAAATATATTATGAATAACTGGTACAGAGAAGCACCAAACCAATCAATTATTTTGAAAATCAGGAAGAAGCAAGTGATGCTTCCAGACAAAAGCAAAGTCAAAATCATTCCACAAGCATATTTCCCAAAAACCTGCCATTTTTTTAAGAAAGAACATTTCTGTGCTTAAAATAAGTTTATAGTATAAAATTACTATATTACACAAAGAAACATTGACCATGAGTTATAGTCATAACACAAAATATACATGAATTAATACCATCAAAACTCGAGATAACAAAGCAACAATTTAGTGAATCCATAAAGTATCTTTAAAATTACTAAAGTATAAATTAATATTAAAGAAATACTCAGGAAAATATGTAATATGATAGGAATGACAGCAAACTTTTTCCTCAATGCTTGTGATGAGCTAGGCAATCATTCATAGAACAAAACAATGTGTAATCCTAGGGGAGTAAACAGCTTGATTTTGGTTTACTATTCCTTTTAGGTGCCAACACAGATAAATTGGTTTTCTCATAAGTATAAATGTATACACACTATTCTTTTTAACATAGTACTAGAAGCTCAGCCACAGCAATAAAGCATGAAAAATAAATAAAAAGCATACATATTGGACAAAACCAAACAATAACTGTCTACACAGAAAATGCCAAAGAAACTACCAAAAGAAAAAAAAACCCTCTTATACTAGTAAGTGAAATCAGCAAGATTTCAGGACACAAGATAAGCATTCAAATAAATCAATTGCTTTTCTATATGCTAACAATGAACATGTGGAAAGAAATTAAAAACAATGCTACTTACAATTGATTCAGAAAAAATGAAATGCTTATGTATAAACTTAACAAAACGTACAAAATTGTGCACTAAAAATTACAAATGATGATAAAAGAAATCCAAGTAAATCTAAATAAATGGAGAAATATTTGTGTCCATAGATGAAGGACCCAACATAATAAAGATACCAGTTTTTCCAAAATTGATCAGCAGGTTTCATGCAATGTTATCAAAATTGCAGCAAGATGTTGTATTAACCTGGAAGAACTTATTTTACAATGTATTTGGAAAGGAACAGGACTTAGAGTAACTAAAAAAAAAAATCTTGGGAGAGTGAAGAGAAGAAAAGATAGAATCACTCTAAAGGATAGACACACAGAGCAACAGAACAGAACAGAGAACCCAAAAAATAGACATACACAAATATGCTCAATTAATTTTTGGCAAAGGAGCAAAAGTAATTCAATGGAAAAAAGATCGCATTTTCCAAGAAAAAAAAATTACACTGGAGAAACTAGATATCAGTAGGAAAAAATAAGTAAACTGTATCTTGAATCTGAATCTCATACTTTATACAAAAATCAACTCAAAATGGATCATGAACTTAAATGTAAAACAGAAAACTATAAAACATTTTAGGGAAAAAGAACTGTAAGAGAAAGGTTTTGAGACCTAGAGCTAGGTAAAGAGTACATCTTGACACCAATAAACAATCCATAAAAGAGAAACTTGATAAATTTTACTTCATCAAAATTAAACACTTTTGCTCTGTGTACACCCTGTGAAGAGAATGAAAAGATAAGCCACAGATTGGGAGGAAATATTTGTAAGCTACATATGCAACAGAAAACTACTATCTAGAATATATAGAGAACTCTCAAAACTCAACAAAAGAAAAATAAAAAGTCCAATTAGAAAATGAACAAAAGATATGAGCAGATGTCTCAAGAAAGAGAATATACAGATATCAAATAAGGACATGCAAAGACATTTAATATGTTTAGCTGTCAGAGAAATGCAATCCAAAAACCTCAATGAATTACTGCTACATGCCTATCAGAATAACTAAAATTAAAATAATAACAACAAGTGTTGGTGACAGTGTGGAGAAACTAAATCACTCATACATTATTGGCAGGAATGTAAAATGATACGGTGACTCTGGAAAACAGTTTTGCAGTTTTTTACAAAAATTACATTTTCAATAATCATATAGGCCAGAAATTATAACCTTGAGCATTTATTTTAGAAAAATCTTGGCAAGAAAAAACTGTACAAATTTTTTCACATGCACTTTATTCATAATAGCACAAAATTGAGGGGAAAAAATCAATATATTTCAGTGGGTGAAAGATTAAACAAGCTGTGGTATATCCATATCATGTAATACTACTCCAAAACAAAAGGAGCAACTATTGACAGATGCAATATCCTAAATGAATCTCACATGAATTATTCTGAGTAAAAGAAAAAAATCAAATTCCAAAAAGCTTACATACTGTAGGGTTCTAGTCATATAAACTCTTAAAATATTTTAGAAAGGGAGAACAGATTAGTGGTTATCAGGAGTTGAAACAGCAAGAAAAACGGTTGTTGAAGGAGATGAACCTAGAAAGCAACATAACAGATTCTGTGATGTTGAAACTGTTCTGTATCTGAAATGTGGTGGTGGATACACGAGCCTGTGGATGATAAAAATTGCACAAAACTAAATACACACACACAAATAAAGACAAGTACAAAGAGATCAGAATAAGATCAATGTCAAATCTTTGTAGAAATACTGTATGCATAATTTGAAAATGTAGTTTTGGGGGAAACTGGGTAAAGAGCACAATGGAGCTCTCCATCTTCATTCTTACAACTACATGTGAATTTACATTTATCTCAAAATAAAAATGTAGATTAAAAAACAAGATAATGCCACATGTAGAAGATTGAAACAGGACCCCTACCTATCACCATACACAAAAAAATCAACTCTAAATGGATCAAAGACCTAAATGTAAAACCTCAAACTATAAGAATTCTAGGAAACACTCTCAGGCACATTGGAGTAGGCAACCAATTCTTGATCAACTCTCCAAAAGTGAATGCCATGAAAGATAATATAGACTAGTGGGACCTCATCAAACTGAAAAGCTTCTGCAAACAAAAGAAACCATCAAGAGAGTAGGGAGACAGCCCATACAATGGGAAAAAATATTTGCCAACTGTAAATCTGACAAAGGTTTAGCATCCAGGATCTACAAGGAACTCAAATGTGCTGAAAGGAAAAAAACAAACAACCCTATTAAAAAGTGGGCAAAAGATATTAACAGATACTTCTCAGAAGAAGATACATGAGCAGCCAACAGATACATGAAAAAATACTCAGTCTCACTCATCATCAAAGAAATGCAAATTAAAACCACACTGAGATACCACCTAACTCCAGTCAGGATGGCCATCATCAATAACTCAAAAAACAACAGATGCTGGAGAGGATGTGGGAAAAAAGAATACTTCTATACTGTTGGTGGGAGTGTAAACTACTACAATCTCTGTGGAAAATAGTTTGGTGATTTCTTTATATATATATATATATATATATATATATAGATATATACAATATTTTTTTTTATTGTGATATTGAGGGGTACAGTTAAGGGTTAGGTACACAAATATTTCTCGTTCAGGCACCCTCGTTGATAAGAAGTGTCCCCCCATCCCCAGACAGGTATTTACTGCCATTAATCCCTTCCCCTATCCCTCCCACCCCCCCCCATCGTTTCCCACCACTGTCAGTCATTTTCTTGTGGTAATACGTTGGACGATCAAGGTCTACTATATGAGTGAGAACATGTGATACTCAGTTTTTTGTTTCTGTGAGATCTAAAAATCAACTTTTCATACAACCTGGCAATCCCCCTTCGGGGACTATAACTGGAGGAACTCAAATGACTCTATAAAAAAGACATCTGCACACGCATAGTTATTGCAGCATTATTTATTCACAATAACAAAAACATGGAACCAACCCTGCTACATATCAAAAGTGAACTGGATAAAGAAAATGTGGTGTATATACACGATGGAATATTACACAGCCATAAAGAAAAACAAAATTATGGACTTTGCAGCAACTTGTATGGATGTAGAGTCTATAATACTCAGTGATCTAGCACAGAAACAAAGATTTGAGTACTACATGTACTCACTCATAAGCAGACCCTGAACATTTATTGTAATACTATAGGAAAAGGGATTGGCAGTAGTGGGACACTGCCAGGGGAGAGGGTACAGAACATCAGTAAGGATACCCAAAGTTTACCTGTATGATGATCACTTATGTACCTAACTCCGAACTGTACCCCACACCTTTAAAATAAAAATTTATATAAACAAGATAATGAATGCCAAAAAAGTATACAGAAATATTTGATCTGACGCAGAATCCACTAAAAATAAATTTGGCAAAACAGTTTCTGGTTTTCTGTAATTCCTGTACCCTAGTTTAGTCAGCAATAATCTGACCAGAAAAATTCTTAGAAAGGGCTCACACTTTATTTAGTAAAATTAATCACATTAAATAGCACCACATCATAGCACATTCTTTATCACGAGATTTTGGACAGAGTAACTAGGTTTAAATTCAGTTTTCACTATTTCCTGGCTGTGTTATCTTAGAAGAGTTAATCTCTCTCTGGTCTTCACCTTTCTTAACAGAAAATGAATACAATCATAGTATCTAATCACTGAATGTTATGAGCACCAAATGCAAGCAAAACACTCAATGTGGAGTTGGTACAAAGTAAGAGTTCATTAAACTTAAAGATGGGTTAATTTTTTATTTGCTGTGGTGTTTCTTCCAGTAGAAGTACAGGCTGTTTTTAATTTAGAAATACAAGGAGGGACAAAACAACAACAACAAACTTATTTTTCGGAAGGCAAGCTCCTTGTAGTACAGGCTTCCTCTGCAAGGCAAGTGTTCTGGAAACTTATGGGCATCAGTGTACTAGCTAGCGTTGTTATAGTAGACTGTGTTGGACTTTAGTGAATTTTGGGGGAGGGAGATTCTTTCAATGTGTTTGCCCATTCCTTGATGAATGATTTACCAGCACATCTGCCCACACTGCACTGGTTTTTGACCAAAAACAGCATGGCCTCCATATCCCACCTTCACTAGTCTCACTATCTCACCCTGAGCAACTTTTTGTTTCTCTGGATTAAAAAAGTCCTCAAAGAAAAATGCTTTGCCAATGTGGCAAATAGCAGAAGTATTAATGAGCTAAAAAACTGATTTGAACAGTGGGGGAAAGTGTCTCAATAGGTGTATTGCCTAAAATTGAGGGTACTTTGAAGGTGACTTAAGTTTAAATATGTAAGGATAAATACACAGTTTTCTACAAATAAATTCCATTTTGGGGGGCCCCCGTATGGAAAGGAATCTCTCTCTCTCTCTCTCTCTCTC
>CAUYQG010203448.1:0-21435 GCA_963574415.1 Tarsius wallacei | reverse complement strand
TTAGCTATCCATTTTAAATTACAAATGCAAATATAAGTAAAGAAAGACAGAAGATATTTTGATTTCAATATAAAAAGGACAGGCTGGGTGTGGTGGCTCATGCCTGTAATCCTAGCACTTTGGGAGGCTGAGGTGGGAGGAAAGCATCTAGATGATATGTAGGGGCAGAACTGGACTTTCTATCACAGAAACAAGGAATAGAGTACCATATGTTCTCACTCATAAGCGGATCTTGAACAATTATCATAATACTTTAAGAAAGGGATTGGCAGTAGTGGGAAACTGCCAGGGGAGGGGTGGTGGGATTGTCAGCTGAGGGAAACTGCTGGTGGGGGGGGGGGGGCACACCTCATTAACAAGGGTACTTGCATAATGAACATTTGTATACCCAACCCCGAATTGTAACCCACATCTTTAAAATAAAAAAGTTAAAAGTATATAAAACAACCATGGTTTTGAATTAGAAGGTGGACGGTGGGTATTCAGCAGAGAAAGAGCAGGGCATCGGCAGAGGTTAAAGCAGGCAGTTGGCGCTTAAAGACATCTGGCACCAGGTATTAGGGAGCCTGGGGCTTAGGGCCAGGAAATCCTGGCACTAAAGATGGACGATAAATCAAAAACAGCCATAAGGAACTACCTTTTAAACATATATAGCTTTTCCATATTTCAAGTGGCTTTCTCATGTATTGTTTCCTTTGCCTTATGGGATAAATAAAGCAGCTGTTATTATTCCCATTTGACACATGAGTATGAAGATTATTGAAGACTCTGAAAGACAGGAAAGTACACTGAGACTGATGTAGGGAGTCATAGTGAGGAGTGAAGTGTGGGAGAGAGTTTCAAATTCACCTCTTAGATGCCTGATGCCTTTGCTCTTCCTAATATCTCATTTCCTTGCTGCAATGGCTTTCTATTTTAGAGCATCTGTCTGTTGTTGGCCTTAATTAGTCAAATTCCCAGCTGCAATATCCACATCAGTAGTACTCAGGAAAGAATCGGAAGGTTTCAGAGGGCATTAGAAGTCGGATTGTATGAAGAAAAAGCATCCCTGCTAGAAAATCATCGAACTCCTGCAAATGACTTCAGCATCACTTCAGGGTAACAGAGCAGAAGTTAACTTATGTGATCTTCAGCATTTATTAGCTTTCTTGACCTCTCTATTTTTGCTTATGTTGTCTTCACTACCAATGTAGAAGAAAATTTGAAATAGTCTTATTCACTGAATGTATACCTTCTGGTTGCCTTTCTGGTTTATGTATATTTTTAGATAAAATCATAGAGGCAGATATCTTAGAGCCATTTCTTGGCCAATCTGGCTTCTGACATCTGACTTGTGAAGCTCATGGGGGTTGCCACCTGGAGGTCACATCACAGACTCCATTGTCTCATGAAGCCAAAGTCACCACCAATATTTACTACCCTTGACTGGAGTCACCGGTAAAGAAAACCAGACCCTGTTCTGCCTAAAATCCTAAATTCCATAGGGGATTCTCCAGGTCAGCTGACTCTGCCAATCCTGAAAGCCATGTCACCCTTGGTCACCAGACAAAATACCACTAATGCTCCTCTGATCTCCTCACACACTTGTCTAGGATTCTAAGCCTCCTGTCTCTGCAGCCAGTTCTGTCCCCTCTCTCTGCCTCTTAGCTATCAAATGGATCTTTTGGAACTCCATTTCCATGACAACCCACCCATTCTATATCATCAACCTCATCGAAAACACCATCTCCACTTCCTGACATTAACTGAAGCCTCTCCCTTGAGGAAATGGCTTTTTCAAAGCAGCCTTCTTCTCTGATTGAAGGTGTTCCTGTATCCACTTGACTATCCCCAGAGGTACCTCAGACCCAACAAATGCAAAATCGAAATTGTCATCTTCACTACATCATTATTCTCTTCCCACTTCGTCCATGACACAATGTCACAGAAGTTAGCCAGTCACTCAAAGCAGGAATCTAGGGATCATCCTAGACTCATCTTTCTCTTTCATCTTCCATTTTCTATCATCACCAAGTCCTGCCAGTTTTCCCTGCTAATTAATTCTCTCATCCATTCCTTCTCTGTGTTTCTATTATTACAGTCCAGTTCAGGATCTCAGTCGTCTCTTGCCTAGATTACCATACTCTTTTCCTGCTTTTAATTCACTCAGGAAATCCGTTCTCTACCCAACTGCCAGAGGTATCGCTTTAACACAGAGTAGACCATGTTATTCTTCTGCCTGGAGTGATCCCGTGACTCTCTGAAGCTTGGCTGAGCCCCCTTTCAGGAAAAACACCCCTCCCAATAACCTACCTTCACCTGCCTCTCCATTGTTATCTCTCCCAAATTGCTGCCGCTTTATGCTATAATAATACTGAGCCCCTTGACCTTGACTGCATTCATCATACTAAAACACTCCTGTGCCTTGACTCATGCAGTTCACCTTGCCTGAAATGTCTTTCCCCACCCTCATTCTCTGCCTGATTGTCTCTGACACACTATGGTTTGATTGCTGTCACTCTATCTAGGAATCATTTCCTGAATGACACTGCCAAGCTCTGCAAGCCTTCCTGTACTCTCTGAACTTCCTTCTCTTGGCTGGTATTAACCATGTGAGTATCTTTAACCTTTATCTATTTTCCTAGAGGTCATAAATTAATGGTTTACATTTGTTTTTACATTTCCATCTGTGGGTCTACCAAAGTGACAGGAATAGAGTAGGTGCTTAATAAATATTTGATGCACCAAAATAATTTCCACTGGAAATGGATTTGCCAAGCCCCAGTGGCCTTCGCGCATGCAGGCATTCATTTACTTTTACTCATTCAGCAATAGAGCACCTACTAAATATTTATACCCTATTCATCCAGCATTCTTGACCTCTCTGCTGTTTAGATATATTGCAACATCTTGAAATGCCTCAAATTTAGTTTCACTCAGAAGCACTCTCTCATGTCTCTGGCTTGTGCAAAATAACTGGTATAGGTGATCCAGGAAGAGACAAAACTAGGACAGCCCATGTCCCAATAGAATTTACAATCTGAACTGACTATACACATATGCAATGTTTGGCAATACATCGTTTTTTAAAACCTTTCAGCAGATGTAAATTACGAACACACAAACTGAATATCTAAATTTCTAGATTGGAGAACTTGAGAAGGAAAAAATGGTCAGAACTGAGTGGATTTAATCAGAACCAGCTACATAAGGTACGATTTGATTTAATGTAAAGATTCCATGAACATAAATGGCTTAAGAGGAAGGAAAATAGTACTTCAGGTTAAAGAAATTGCATGAGCAAAAGAAAGAAGATGAAACCTCTACTGAGAAAAGCTGCAAGCCCCTTTACTTGACTAAACTACAGAATCTGAGCCAGAATAAGAGAACAGGTCATTAGCAGGCAGGACCTGCACAAAATACACCTCTGGACCTGAAATCAGCCTTCAGGGTCTGCTGCAGTAGAGTCTCCAAGTCAATTATTTCTTCCTTTCTTCTCCTGGAGGGTCATTTTTGTTTGAATCCCCCAAGACATTGGTAAAAAGAACAAAGTCCAACTAGAAATCAGCGCAAATCGTGAAGCTTTAAGCATAACTACAAGCAGGCAGAGGAGATATTTAACAACCAAGAAACTTGCCTATGTTTCTGCTAACTTACCATATAGCATTACATTAGATGTGGGAGAAATTTAGAGCCTCCTAAACTGTAAGTTCTTAAAGGGTAGGAGTCAAGTTTAGTATGCAAATATTTCAGCTGTAATGCAACATATATATAGCCAAAAAGCCTGAGGTATGCAAAAATTATGCACAAAAATATCCTAGGAATTATAGAACTAGCTAGGGACCTTAAAATTCAGGGAGGTGATGATTTCCCTCATATGTGTCAGATTTGGAGCTGAAGAAGACAGCAATCCCAGAAAAGTTGACAGGCCCAGACACAAAAGCCCCAAACAAAAGCCTGCTCTTTTTAGCCAAAGGATCAAGAAAGGGGAAGCATAGAAAGAAAGAAGTTAAAATTACAATACCATTTGCAATTGCTCAAAAAATTAACAGTACAACGTGTAAAGTACTTGTATGCTGAAAATTACAAAATGCTGATGAAAGAAATCAAAGATCTAATAAATGGAGAGATATACTATATTCATGAATTGAAACATTAGTTAATATGTCAGTTCTCCCTTAGTTGATATGCAGTTTAACATAATTTCTATCAAAATCCCAGTAAGTTTCTTTTGTAGATATAGACAATATTATTCTAAAGTTTGTATGGAAGAACATGGTTACTAAAAGAGCTTTAAAAATCTTGAAAAAGAAACATAAAATGGGAATAATTAGTCTACCCAATTTCAGGCTATGTAATCAGGATGGTGTGGTATTGACAGAGGGTAGACTCATAGGCCACTGGAACAGAGTAGAAAATCCAGAAATAGACTCATATAAATATGCCCAACTGATTTTCAGCAAAGGTACAAAAACAATTCAATGGAGGAAGAATAATCTTTTCTATAAATGATGCTAGAGCAATTGGAAGTCCATAGACAAAAACTGAAACTTGACATAAAATCACACCCTATGGAAAAATTAACTCAAAATGGATCACAGACTTAAATGTCAAGTATAAAACTATAAAACTTTAATTTTAAAAAATAGAAAATCTATGAGATCTAGGGTTAAGAAAAGAGCTCTGAAACTCGACTCCAAAAGCACAATCCACAAAAGAAAAAGTAATTAATTAAACTTCATCAAAATTAAAAATGCTTACTTTTCATCCTGTGTGGAGAGGATGAAAAGACAAAGTACAGAGTAGGAGAAAATATCTACAAACCGTATATGTGACAAGGCACTAGACTCCAGAATACATAAAAGACTCTCAAAACCCAACAGTGGAAAGAAATCTAACAGTGGAAGACATGAAGAACTGTTGTTTATTAAAGAAGACACACAGATGGAAAAAAACACATGATGCTCAGCATCATTAGACGTTAGGGAAACGTGAGTTAAAATCACAATGAGATATGACCTCATGCCTATCATATAGCTTCAATAAAAATATGATGACAACATCACGAATCAGCAAGGAAGCAGAGAAACCGGATCACTCATACATGGCTGATTGAAATGTAAAATGGTACAGCCCCACTGGAAAACAATTTGGCAGTTTTTAAGAAAACTAAATATGCCCACTATCATATACCTCAGCAACTGCAATCCTGAACATTTATCCTAGAAGAGTGAAGATTTATGTTCACACAAATGCCTGGGCACTAATGTTTATAGAATAATCATAATAACCCCAAACTGGAAACAGTTCAGATATCCTTCAAGGAGGCCATGGTTAAACACACTCTGGTACGTCAGTACCATGAAATACTACTCAGCAACAAAAAGGAATGAACTAATTATGCATATGTTACTTGAATTAACCTCTAAAAAGGCATCCTAAAAGGTTGCATACTGTACGATCCCACTTATAGAACATTCTTATAATGAAAAAATTATAGAAATGGAGAACAAGCCTGTAATCCCAGCACTTTGAGAGGCCAAAGTGAGGGGATTGCCTGAGCCCATGGGTTTGAGAACAGCCTGGGCAACCTGGCGAGACCTCATCTCTACAATAATTCAAAAAATTATCCAGACATGGTAACGCACACCTGTAGGTCTGGCTACTTGGAAGACTGAGTCAGAAGGATCGCCTGAGCCCAGCAAGTCAACGTTGGGGTGACCGTGAGTGTGCCACTGCACTTTAGCCTGGTCGACAGAGTGAGACTCCAAGTCAAAAAAAAGAGAAAAAGAAAAAGAAATGGAGAACAGATTTGTGTTTATAGACACTAAGAAGAGAGTGGGAAGGGAAGTGAATGTGGCTGTAAAGGACCCTTGTGGTGACGAAAATGATCTATCTTTCCTGTATCAAGGTCACCATTATGGCTGCGATATTGCATTATAGTTTTGCAAGATGTTACCACCAAGAGAAGCTGGGTAAACGGTACATGTAATTTCTCTGTACAAGGGGGGACCCAAAAAAACTCAGAACTATCTTTTGGAGGGCAGGTCCCTTATAATACAGGTCTCCTCCACGAGATAAGTGTTCTAGAAACCCATTGGCATCAGTATACCAGCAAGTGTTGTTGGGAAAGGCAGCATTTGGATTCAGTGAATTTTTTTTAGAGATTCTTTCAACATGTTTACCCATTTCGTCATGGGTGATATACGAGCACACCTGCCCACACTGTGCTGTGTTCAGCAGTTTTTGACTGAAAACAGTGTGATTCCTGTGCCCTACTAGATCTCACCTCGAGCGACTTTTTTTTTTTGTTTCCCTGGATAAAAAAGTCCTCAAAGAAAAACGTTTTGCTGGTGTGGAAAAGGTAAAAAAAAAAGGCAGAAGCACTAAAAAGCGCCAAAATTGACAAGTTCAAAAACTGTTTTGAGCAGTGGAAAAAGCATCTTGATAGGTGCATTGCGTCAAACAGAGAGTACTTTGAAGGTGACTGAAGTTTAAACATGTAAGAATAAATATACCATTTTTAATAAATAAGTTTCAGTTTTTTGGGGGTCCCCCCATATTATTTCATACAACTGCATGTGAGTCTACAATTATCTTAAAATTTAGAAGTTTATGTATTTATTTTTGTAGAGACAGGGTCTCACTTGGTTGTCTAAACTAGTTTTGAACTCCTGGCTTCAAGTGACCCTCCTCCCTCAGCCTACCAAAGTGCTGGGGAAAAAAAACAAACATGTTATTACTGTTTTTAAAGCATATGTGGCTGAGCGTAATGGCTAATGCCAGTAATCCCAGCACTTTGGGAGGTTGATGTAGGAGGATCGCTTGAGCCTAGGAGTTTGAGACCAGCATGGGCAACATAGTGAGACCTCATCTCTACCATTATCTGGGCATGGTGGAGTGTGCCTGTAGTCCCAGTTACTTGGGAGATTGAGGCAGAAGGATCACCTAAGCCCAGGAGGTCTAGGCTGTGGTGAACCATAATCAGGCCACTGCACTCTAGCCTGGGCGAGAGAGTGAGTCTCTCTCTCTCTCTCTCTCTCTCTCTCTCTCTCTCTCGTCAAAGTCTCACTCTGTTGCCCAGGCTGGAGTGCATTGGCATGCTCACGGCCACCGCAGCCTGGACCTGCTGGACTCAGGCAATCCTTCCGCCTCAGCCTACCAAGTAACTGGGACTACAGGCGTGTACCACCATGCCCGGCTAATTTTTTGACTTATCATAGAGATGAGGTCTCACCACGTTGCCCAGGCTGGTCTCAAACCCGTGGGTCCAGGCAATCCTCTCATCTCAGCTTTCCAAAGTGCTGGGATTATAGGCATGAGCCACCTTGCTCGGCCAAGACCCTATCTCAAAAAAAAAAAAAAAAAAGCTCACTCACAAAGATCAAGAGCCCTTTCAGTAAAAAACCCTTCAGGAGTAAACCTTCCAAGACACAGCATGTAGCCAAACTGAGGAAGAGCAAAGAAAACATAGCAATTGGCCACTTGGTGCCATCCTGGCTTGGTTTATCCTGCTATGAAGCCATCCTTCGTGTTTAGAGTGTTCAATACCGTTATTTAACACTGCAAGATAGCGTATGGGAAACACATCAACCCGCAGTATGTCTGAGTTATTCTGATATCCGTCGTCTATTTACCATTCATGTACAAGCTAAGTTGCATCACAGAAACATTGATACAAGATATTGTATTTCTTTATTCCCAAGTGACTCTGTGGGCATAAAGTAGGTGCACAATTAATATTGAAAACAAAAAGGAAGTGAATGAATGAATGAACTGAAGCCAAAGTGAGATATGTGTATGAAACTGGAAAACCGTATCTGAAGAAGATTCAGCTAGCTACTGACTGTAGGATTAACACACACAAGGTTGAGACAGAAAATATAGTGATATTATTTTTTTAAGTCTAATTAGGGGTCATGAAGACCTGAATGGGGGCATATCTGTAGGACACTGTGTATAAAATAATCAGCAAAATTGCAGTATACGTAAGGCCGAATTCCTACTCTTTCCTCTCACCAAATCTCCCACCTAATTAAATGATATGGTTGCAAGCATTGCCAAGGCCTTGTTTTCACATCCCCTTCCCACACCCCAAACTGCTAACTCCCACCTCTTCAGCTCTACCATCTCAAACCTTCCAAGACACAGCAAATCCTCGGAGTCCTCCACAGCTACTAAAAAATTCCCCTCTAAGTGTAACACCTGCCCTGGCGAACCCTTCTACAAGTTCTCGAGATAATTAGTTTCATAAAATATTGCTTCTGCTGGAACATTCTGCCAACAGCCCCAACTTGCCTAGTAATATCTAAAATAAAGAACAGGTGTTTCTCTTGCCAACGCTCTCGCTACAAGATTATTGTAATAGAAGTTTAATTAACAGGAAGCAGCACATCATAAATAGTATCAGTAAATGGCAAATGGAAAGAACGGTTCCTAATTCTGCCAAAACCCTACGTCTTTATATATGCGTTTTTCCACCTCGCTGTAGTGACTAATGAGGGAGAATGGCTTCCTGGCTTGACTTCTCCATTGGCTTCTGAGGGTCCCTCCTGGCTCTCACCTTCTCCGGGCATCTTCAGGCCTTCTGGAACCCATGTCCAGCATTCCTGAGACCACCTCAGCCGCCTATGGACTCAGCTATGTTGAAATCTGAGAAACCTGCCCTCCCGACATCTTAATGGAAAGGCAGGCAGAAAGGCCTCCGGAGTTTGATTTGTGTGATCCCTGTGGACCCTGGCCCAATGAAATGTCACTCCAATTCACATCTGCACCCTAGCTTGCCTTCTCCCAGCTCCCCCTCAGGCCTCGCTCCTCACTGCTAGTTCACCACTTGGACCTCCGGGGCACTGTCCCCTCTGTAGAACTCTGCTGCTGTAGCACTGACCTCAGCAGAAGGTGACACTTGCCTCGACTGCCACATTCCTTCATTCACCCCATTCTATCAAGAACACAAGGCTATTGGACTTGACTAAGGGCTTGGAGATACATGGAATTATAATGTTTAATATTAAAAATTACCCTAAACATCACTAATGATGCTAAAAAATGACCCTGTTCCTAGGATCTATTAAAAAAAAATAGCAAAGAGCAAGCTAAATCCTTCACATAAATTCCCTCAGGCATCCCTGTTCCTTCATCAGAGATAGAGAAGGAACATTCCTAAATCCATCCTGTTGCAAGTCTCTACATTCATCTAGAAAGGTTTACCTCCCTACTTAAGGGGCTTGGTCTTGTCCTGAAACACAATCCCCCACTCCATGCTAGGACAGGCATGAGATGTGCTAGCTGATGACAGTATCTTCGCAAAGGCTGAGTTGTTCCATCTGGGACAACACTGTGGACCTCCAACCAAACGATATACACTCACCTCCCCAGAGTAAGTATAGTCAAAATCCCTCTACAAATATAAACAAGAGAAACACTGCCCCAAAAGAAACAACCTGCAGAACTTGTAAAAGTCACATTGGAGATAATATTTTTAAATTATTGCTCAGAGATTTCAGCTCCTTGTTCCCATTCTTCTAACCCCAGACCTGGCTAGGATTTTCTTATGTAAACCACCCCACAAAAGGGGCCCATTACAGTGTCTTTGAGAACGTCAGTACCATTCCCTTGATCTCTGTGCCTAGCTTGTTTTTTTGTTTTGTTTTGTTTTATTGGCTTTAAACCAAATACAATTCTAGTCTTAGTAAGAGGACTAAGGCCAACATAAAGACACATATTCCACCAAAGCTCTCTGTTCCTTCTGGGCAGGACTGCATTTTACCTGGGCATGAGTGATATTTAGCTTCCCTAAGAGTGTCTTTCCCATCAGTCCTCAGAGTTCATGATCTTCCTGGGCTGTGCCCTGTCCCCATCAGTGAGAAGCCCTGGCTCACTGAGCAGCCATTGCTCACGCCTGGTTAGAGTTAAGTTACATGAACTTTACTAGTATAGCATTTACTTTAAAATATTTCTCTGAAACCAAGCTTGCTCTATCAAAGCCATCCAAGGTCGCTCTCTACAAAAACATCTTTTAACTCTGTCATTGTAAATCCTAAAGTTCTAACTCCACATGAAGTCCCCTCTGTCAGTTCCCAGTTCCTTGTTGGATTTCACTTCTTATACTCATCTGACACTGATCCCACCGATTTTTAATCTCTCCTTCCTTCCAACTCTGCTTACACCAGTTTTGTTTCCAGTGTTCTTCTCCTACGTTTTTTACTTCACATGTTCACTTCCCCCCACCTTCCAAAACGCTTGACCTCTCTCTGGAATAGCTTCCGGATTCTCACCTGACAAACCAGCTCTCTTAGCTTTAAAAATTCAGAGACATTTTCCAGCCCTCCCTACGCACTCCGGGATCAACAGAGATCAAATCACTATTGCTGTCAGGAGACAGTTCTACAGAGACCAGGACTCAAAATAAACATTCTCTAATTGATCAAGGTTTTGGTCATTATGTCACAAGAGCATCCTCTATCTGTGACTTCAACTGCCTTAGGAACTAGAAATATATTCCAGCTGCATTGTTGGTTAAACAGCTTTTGTGGGTTAGCCCAAGAATCTAACCACCATCTATAGCATATCTGTTTGGAAAATGAGGCCTCTGTTCTAAATAACCACAAATCAACTCTTAGATGTGTTCACACCCATAGACATTGTCGCAATTCCCCACTCACGTGCCAGATTCATCTGAGGCAAGAAGCAGCAGTATTTACATCCCAAAGCCTGGGATAGAGCCAGAAGAAACGCAAACTGCAGGCGGCCAGCTTGCTGATGATAATACCAATAAAACATTGGGTAGCCTGTAGATTTTCACCTTTTTATTACATCTAATTTTCAAAACCACATGTAAAGACTTTTCAGAGCAAACAGCATAGATGTGGACAACGAGCAAACTATTTAGAGACAAAGGTCCTGGCTTGCAGCCTGGCTCTGCTACTTATTAGACATGTCCTAGGGTGAGTCCCTTAGACAGCCTCAGTTTCCCTAACAGTAAGGCCATGGTAGGAATCATAACAGCACTATCCTCCTTATGGAATGTCAAGATTTCTCGGGTAGGCAGGACAGCGAGACCAGTTGGGGGTGGGGGTAGGGGGTGGAGCTCCTGGGACAGGTGGGGACGGGAATGACAACAGAACTTCACACAAGCAAGTCAGGCATAGTAACCACAGGACTGAACACCATGCACACACATGCAGGCGAACCCAGGTTAGCAGGCAGAAGTAACAGAGTGGCTTCACTCCTGTTCAGAGCTGGGTGGACAAAATTGAGTAGTGTTATTTGGAGTCCCAGAACATCATGGAGGTCTATACCAAGCCAGGCTCCATTACAGGGAAATAGATAGATCCCCAGAATGGAACTCAAGGAAGGTTCAGTTCTGTGAAATGAGGTGGACCAAGGATACTTAGAAACAGGTGAGAAACTACAGAGATGCTCTAGGGTGGTGAAGTCACAGTTAGTGATCAGCCTTGAGACTCCATGTCCCAGCGGCAAAAGAACCTTGGACCATGACATTGAAGCTCACACATTATCAGGGCAAGACACAGTTTCCAGAAATACACGTAGATTCAGCAGAGAGTAGGTTGACAAAAAACACATTTACTTTTACTTTATTTTTTAAGAGACAAAATCTCGCTCTATCACCTAGGCTAGAGTACAGTGATGCGATCATGACTCACTGCAGTCTCTACCTCCTAGGCTCAAGTGATCCTCCTGCCTCAGCCTTTCCAGAAGCTGGGAATATAGGTACACACCATTACATCTGGCTAATTTTTTTCTTTATTTATTTTTGTAGCGATGGAGTCTCACTATGTTTCCCAGGTTGGTCGCGAACTCCTCGTCTCAAACGCCTGTCTCGGTCTCCCAAAGCTCTGGGATTTTAAGCATGAGCCACCACACCTGGCCACACAAAACACATTTTTAAAGTAGAGTTCAGGTTGACTTATCGGTTAGCTGAATTGGCTGGGCTCTGTGTGAGTGGCGGGGTGCTCACTCCCAGAGGAGGTGACTCTTGCCAGTTACTCTGTAAATGCCAGGTGCCAGGGCACTACAGGCAACACGTGAACGGGTGCTATAGCAGGTGTTCCTCAAGTATTGGATGAATTCATGGGCAGAGGGTGAAATAAATGAATGCAGCCGCTTTTTGCACGAAAAGAAGCTACGGAACTTTCGGAAGAGCATCTCGCCCTTTGTAATGAAACCAGCAGACGGCCTCAGTCCTTTGCTCTCTGCACTTTGGAAGATAGAATGCCGCCTTCTGAGGGCATTTTAAGAGCCCTGGAGGAACAAACAGACAAACAAGCTTAGAAGGATTCCGGGAAAGATGAGAAGCCAATTGTCAACAACAAATCCGGAGTTCCTATTTGAGGCCAATCAAAACTAGTAAACAAAAAACTGTTAGGCAGAGAGAGTTCCCCACTTCACTAGTCACTTAATACCTATGTGGAATCGACTGACTCATCAGTCCTGACACATCTCCTTCCGCAGTGCATTCAAGGAGATGTGTAACCCAGGACAGGATCCAAGGTGCCACATTCTCGGTTTACAGGTGATTATATCAGGAATGTGGGCTAGCCTGGTGAGGTTTGCCCTTGAGCCCCGCAGGATCCAATCCCTCCCGTGAATCCCCATGTCGGGAGAGGCATGTGGACCTGGGCTCCCCCTGCACTCATCCCCGGCAGAAAGCCCTTCACATTTCCTAATTAGGTTATATTCAGCGTGCGCAGGACTGATGATGGATGAGAGACTGAAGTGTAATCACAACTGATATTATTCACGTCCCAGGAATGTGCAGCCCAGGCTGCTCTGCTAGTTCCTGCAGAAAACAATGGTGTGGTTGACAAGTTGCCTTTTTACACCACAGATGCTGATCCAGATTTGGTGCTTCTGTTTGGCCACGATTGCAGAACAGGTATCGAGAGAGAAGAAATAGATGTGCTGTAAATTCCACTTCCTGGGTGTCTGCGGCCCATTAAGTTACATGCAGACTGGCACAACCTGCCTGCCAGAGATTAGGCCACCTGGGGCAGCCTCTGTGTCTGTGTGTTACCTAGAGGCCCATGTAACCGCAGAAGGGGCAATGAACTTCATCAGCAGCTGTTGTGCCAGACACTGTGCTGAAAGAAAAGTGAGATAAGTTGCCTGATCTGAATCCTTTGCAGTTAACCTGGATGGAGCCCGAGAATATCATCCTAAGTGAACTAACTCAGAGACAGAAAACGGAACACCGTATGTGCTCACTTACATGCAAGAGCTAAATGATCATAAAGGTGAAAATAATTTACACTGAAAGTGGGGAGGCCAGAGGAGGGTTAGGGTTCTGAAGTTACACCTGTTGGGTGTGATGTTCACTGTCTGGAGAATGGGTCACCTGAAGCCCAGTCCCCACCAGTATGCAATATGTCTATGTAACAAACATGTGCTTGTACTCTCGAATCTAAAATTAAAATGATAATAATAAATACAAGTGAAGATAAGTTGCCTACTCTGAAATGGGTTGCAAACAGGTGAAAAAGCCAGACAAAGCATGCCGAGAACTAACACCGGTCAGATGCAGCTCAGTACTGTAACGGAGGTATAAACAAAGTCTTAATGACTCACCAGAGCAGGGGATGACCGACTCTGACTAAGAGGAAGGGGGCTACCAGAGGGAAATCTTGAAGGATGAGTAAAGCATATATGAAAGGGGGCGTGTGTGTGTTCATTCCAGGAGACATGAAATGGGACAGAGCCATGGGCAAGGAGCTATAATACCACAGAAAGTGAAAATAGTCCAGTGAACCCAGAGCAGCACACAGAGGAGGTGATGAGGGGCCTTGCAGGAGAGGGAGGGGGCAGGAAGTCAGATGGAGGCAGGGGGAGGGCATTCTGGAAAGAGGGCAGCACTGCACACATAGAGAGGTGAAAAAACACGCCAGCTTGAGACACCACAGTAGCTCCCTGTGTTTGGCACCCCGGGATGGTAGAAGATGAGTCTGGGAAGTAGGCAAGGCCAGGGCACAACAGACTGTTTTTGTAGCCAGCTAGGTACTTTGTATCTTATCCTGATGACCATGAGAAGCCACATGAGGTGGTCCGATCTATTTGACTTGGTGGCTAATTGGATCTGGGAGAGGATGTAGATGAAGGACCCGGGTGAGGTATGAATGCCTCAGTCAAAGGTGAAATTGACCACACACACACACACACACACACACACACACACACACACACACACACAAAGCCTCATGTGATCCCATGGGTTTTACTAGGCAGGAGAAGGAAATGAAATAAAGCATATAACATACTGCTGGCCTTGGAACGTGCTTGAAACTGGATGGTTTTAGAGACTCCTGGTGAACCTCAACCCTTAGGTATCAATAATAGGTGTGTGGCTATCTTGAAACGTTGACCAAAAGGTCCTATTCACTTTGGCTTCGACACTGGCAACTGTCCTTGTGGGTGACTGACTCATGAATTCAGCCATAGAATAATTTTCCTATCTACTCAGTAATATTATTTTCCAAGGATTCCTCTCTACCTTGTGGCATTATTTATGCAAATGTTATTGTCTCTATTCAATTATTTCCTTGAGGGAAGATTAGAGAGATTTGTGTCCAATTCATGTTCGTGTTGCCTGCTCTTTCTAACACAGATCTTGCACATATCAACCATTCTGTAAATACATGTAAAATAAACAGAAAACACAGTATTTTCCTGTGTGCTGGGAGGCTGATGCCAGGGTGAATATTTAAACCAAGAGAAAGCCCTTCAAATCTCTCCTTTGCAGACAGGCTACTAGTTCTGTCATCCTGCACAGCCATAGGACACTTGTGGCCCACCAGAGACCCTCAGAGAAAGTTAGACAGCATCCCTGCTGTCCAGGCTTCTTGGAGATGGTGGGCACTAGAGTCTAAATAATTTCTAGAAGACTCCAAAGTAGACTGCCAAACATTTGAAAATGATCTGAATTCATGAGTCAGTCACCCACAAGAACGACACATTTGTCAGTGTCAGAACCCAAGTGAACGGGACATTCTTGTCAGTGTTTCAAGATATCCACTCACCTGTTGACTGATACCTAAGGGCTCAGGTTCACCAGGATTCTCTAAAACCATCCAGTTCCAAGTGTGTTCCAAGACCAGCAGTATTTTATATGCTGAAGCTATTAGCAATTAGACCAGCTGGCTTCAGCGATTATTTTTATCATGGAATTCTCATGTTTTCGTTTCAGCAATGCAAATCACAATAGTGATTCGCATTATTAATAAACTCTTATTATCAGTATGGAAAAAACATCGAGTCCTCATCCCTGTTCTTGCTGATTTAATTGTTTACTTCCAACTTTCTGGTTTGTTTCTTTTAGTTTGTGATCTATTCAAGAATTTTAGGTCCTTAGTATACTAAGTTAATAGTGAATCATTTTATTATTATCTCCAAGCCCTAAATTGTAGAACAATGAGTTAAAGACAGAAAGAAGCTTTAAGCAAAATAGTTAAATGCATATCCTCTTCCCAGCACTTTTTTAAAGAGAAACTTTTTATTTCAAAATAGTTGTAAACTTACAGGAAAATTGCAAAGACAATACAGAGTTCCCATATGCCCCACACAAATCACACATTCTCGCTCCTTATTAATGTCTTACATTAATACTGTCTACTTGTGATGATTAATGAAACAATATTGATATTGATATATTATTTTTAATTAAAGTCCATAATTTATTCAGATTTCCTTAGTTTTTACCTAATATCCTTTCTATTCCGGGATCCCATCCAACATACCTCATTACACTTAGTTGTCATGTCTCCTTAGGCCTTTCTTTGTTATGACAGTTTCCAAGACTTTCCTTATTTTGATGACTTTGACAGTTTTGACAGATATTGGTCATATATTTTGTAGAACATCCCTCAGTTGGGAATTATATATTTTTCTCCTGATTAGACTGGGGTTATGGGCTTTGGGGAAGAAGACCACAGAGGTAAAGTGTCATTCTCATGACATCGTGTCAAGGCTGCATACTATCAACATGATTTATGACTGTTGATATTGACCTTAGTCATCTGTCTAGGGAAGTGTTCGTTAGTTTTCTCCACCATAAAAGTTGCTCCTCCCTCCCCCATTTCATTTATTTATTTATTTACTTATTTAATCTAGAGACAGAATCTCACTCTGTTGCCCAGACTGGAGTGCAGTGGTGTGATCATAGCTCACTGTAGCCTTGAATGCCTCGGCTCAAGCAATCTTCCTGCCTCAGCCTCCCAAGTAGCTGGGACTACAGGAATGTGCCACCTCCAACCCCCTATATTTATACTGTATTCTTTGTAAGGAAATCACAATGTGCAACCATGATTAAGGAGCAGGGATTTATACTCTACTTCTTTGATGGTAAAATAGCCAAATCAATTATTTGGAATTCTGTACAGGAGATTGTCTATTTCCTCCCACTTATTTATTCAATGATGTACATATAATCAGTATGGATTCATGAATATTGACCTTGTTCTTTGGGTCATAATCCAGTACCATTGCATTTTGTTGCTCTAGCTGTTCCAGCTTCGGCCATCGAGAGCTCTCTCAGGTGGCTCTTATGTCCCTTTAACCTATCCCTGTCATTGTGTGGTTTTGTTGAGCACTTTCTTATTTTCTGGAATTACAAGATGCTCTGCGCTTATCTTCTGTGTTTCTTACCTCATCCTAGAATCAGTCATTTCTTCAAGGAGCCTTGGTTCTTTTATTGGAGAATGGTGTTAGGACCCAAGACCTGAGTGTGCTCCCTCCCACTGGGGTGTTGTTGCCTCAAGATTCAGCTGACAGAGAAATAACATATGTGTGGATATTCACCTGTATCCATACACATATGTCTATAAATATTTTTATGCATAGCTATCTGTATCTATATTAAGTTAAATATGAGTTGATACTGATGTCTCCAACTCAGCCCAGCACCACATGGATCATTCCAGCCTTCTCCCCTTGCATCTGTTTCCTCTCCCACCTATGGTGAAGAACTTGCTTTCACCGTCAACCATCGATTTACCCACTAATGCAATTTCAGTCTACCTTATAGTACTTCTATAATTGTTCAGTCATATATACCCTCATAGAAAATAACTTTATAGACTGGAGTGCTGATGTGGAGTTCCTTTTGCCTTTCATCTTACCAACTCTGTTCATTTCCAAATTTATTTAAGTCAGTACTTTTTCTCATATTCCCTTCAGTAAGGTTGTTTCACGCATTTGTGGTATAGTTAGATTTTTGGGGGTTATATTTTGCATTTCATCCTGGGATCCTCCAGTCTTCTAAATGATTTTTCAAATTTGAATAATTAAGTTTCTCTCTTAAGGTACTAGGGTTTTGACAAATGCATAGTATTGTGCATCTACCATGATGACACTCTCATAAAGAATAGTTTCACCATCCAGAAACAAACAAACAAAACCCAGCAGTTGACCTATTCAATTTTTCTTTTCACCACGAGTCCCTGGAAACCTTGGATCTATTTAGCATCTCTACAAGAGTTTTGCCTTTTCTAGGACGTCTTATACTTTATGTAGCCTTATAAGACTGGCTTTCTTCAGAAACATGCATTTCAGATTCTCACGTGTCCTTCTGTTGTTTGATAGCTCATGCCATTATATGGATGTCCCACAGTTGCTTAGCCACTCAACTACTGAAGTTTGCTCTAGCTTTTGGCAGTTATAAATAAAACTGCTATAAACATTCTCATGCCAATTTTTCATGTAGACATAAGTTCTCAACTCAGTTGGGTAAATACTTAGGAGAATGGTTGCTAGGTCCTACGGTGAGATGATATTTAACTTTATAAGAAACTGCCAAACTGTTTTCCAAAGTGGCTGTTACCATTTTAAATTCACACCAGCAATGAATGAGAGTTCCACAAAGTGCTGCTGATCCTTGCCGGCAAATGGTATTGTCAGTTCTTTTGGGGTTTTGGCCATTCTAATAGGTGTGTAACAGTACCTCATTGTTGTCTGAACACTTTTAAGAATATTAAATGTTTGTCAGAAGTAGTGAGGCCAACTTAAAAACTAAGCAAGAAATCTGAGTCACCAGCACTAACCATCAAGGGTAGTTCTGAGATAGCTCAGACTTTAGGAAAAGAGGTGCTCCTCTTTGGGATCCTATTAGAAATGAGATGCAGGGGATGAAGCCAGGTGATGTGTGGTATGTTGCTCCATGGGCTCTTGGGTTTGCCACAGAAAAGAATTTCAGAGCGAATCAAAAAAATGGTTTAAGAAAGGATTTATTAGAAAGAAAAAGGGCACTCTCAAGAAAGAGCATGGGTGCCTTCAGAGAAAGGATATGCGCTTGCCTTTGACAAGAAGCTTTACATATTTTTACAACAATGGTTAAGCAAACCATTAGCTAAGAGGAGAGGGCTGCAAGTCATGAGTTTTCAACCTTTTAAGGTCATAAGGACCTTCTAAATAATGCTGTCTAACTAGATTTGGGTTTTTCGTAGAATATCAAGTCTGTGTTTTAGGCAATTCCCTATTGTTTCTGTATTTTCCTATACTGGTGGTTCCATATTCCAACCCACAAGGTGGTCAGGTCTGATTTGGTCCTTTGGTTGAATGTTGTGTATGGATAAGAATGGTGTCTGAATGCTTAACCCTACTTTAGTTTAGGCCCGTCTGCAAGAAACTCCTCTATCTATGCCTAAGCTACATTGGCTAACTTTCCTCAAAACCACTAACCTGTTTCCTCCACTTGACTTTAGCTCTTATGTTCTCCATTCTCAAATAAGAGAACTAAAAAGATGTGGAAGCTAATATTGCTTTACATAAAATAAGTGAGTGAGAGAGAGAGAGAGAGAGAGAGAGAGAGAGAGAGAGAGAGAATAGAGAAATGCAGAAAGCAACTTCTCAGAACACAGGAGAATACCATTTCCAAACTGAAATGGAAAACATACCCTATTAGAGAAGAGAGGGCTGTCATCTGGGAAGAAGAGACAATCCTGGAGACCCTGACAGCTCCCTTGATGGTACCCAGGATTTGTTTTAGTCAGGTAGGGTAAGACATACAGACACAGAAAAGACAGTCATAAAGGAAGAGGTGTCGATACTTACAGATCCCTTAAATCAGGAGCACAGCAGACTGTGTGGACCGCGTGGAAAAGCATCAAGGTGAGTCAGGAGAAAGAAGGAGTGAGGGGGAACTGTGACAAGAGCCTTTATTGTGGTTTCCATGGTACAGACAAAGCAAGGTAGAGTAGGCTAGTTAGAATAATTTCAGCAGACTCTGGGGTACAGGAGCTGTCTCTAGTCATCTGGTATCTGGCCCTGCCCAGGGTGATTAGGGCTGGCTAACAGTGGGTCTGCCCATAAAAGCCAGATAAAGGAGGTGGTAGAGGAGTGGACTTTGGATTGGTCTGTTTCCATATGAAAGATGAGCCCTCTGGCAAGTCATCTGCTACCTCTGGGAATTTGATAGCCCTAGGAGGGGGCAGTGTCTTTCAAGTTCAGTAAGGCTCCAAGATGTTGAAGAATCAGAATAAAAAGACATGCTACATACCCTCCTCCTTGGGTAGGTTTTATTGTTGGGTCTGTTTTCAACCTACCCGAGGCTGTCCTCAGTCTCTTCCCCCTTGACCTCCCTGGTCCCTCAGGTCTGAGCAGTACAAGCTTCTCCAGAAGCTCGAGATGACATTTCACCCTAGAATTCTAGTAAGGTGTGGTCACTTCTGGGGTTGATGGCGCCTAGACACCTGTTTTGCACTTCATGCTTTGCAAAGCATGTCGAGTACACCTGTTTTCTGACCCTGCGTGACCTCGGGAGGTGGAGGATTTATCCTTTACTTTGATTGCCATTTAACATCTCTCACATCTTTCCACTTGCCTGAGAATCTAAATATTGACAGCTCTCCCTTATCCATAGATCATCCTGTGTTCTGTTTCCTTTTTCTTTTCCCAGTGTTCTGTGCTATCCGTTTCTCCAGGTCACTCCTGACTCTTCATTCATTCAATACACACTTGTTACAATCAGACTCTGGGGTAGGCATTACCGTTCTGTTGAGTTACTCTCCTTCCTGTTTTCACATTTGTGTTCAATTGCTAGGGCTGCTATAACAAAATATCCCTGGGTAATTTTTTTTTTTTAAGTCTAGGTGCCTTAAACAACAGTAATGTATTTTCTCATAGTTCTGGGGGCTGGAAGTCCAAGATCAAAATGCCATCAGTGGCCAGGCACAGTGGCTCAAGCCAGTAATCCCAGAACTTTGGGAGGCCGAGGAGAGAGGATTGCCTGAGCCTGTGGGTTTGTGACCAGCCTGGGAAACATGGTGAGACCTCGTCTCTACAATAAATAAAAAAATTAGCCAGGCGTGGTAGTGCACGCCTGTAGTTGTGGCTATTTGGAAGGCTGAGGCAGAAGGATTGCCTGAGCCTAGCAGGATGGCGTTGTGGTGGCTGTGAGCGTATCACTGCACTCCAGCCTGGGCGACAGAGTGAGACTCCAACTCAAAAAAAAACAAGTTATCAGTGTTGGGTTCTTCTATCACTCTCGTTGGCTTGCAGACAGCCATCAGGAACAGAGATGAATAAGACTGTCCTTGTGCAGTAGGAAAACACGTATGAGCAGATGTTTGGAGGCCTGATAATGTGTCAGTTACATTCCTAAGAATTGCTTCATCTAATCTTCACATCATGCTTAAGGTAGGTTCTGTGATAACCTTCCTTCACCACCACCATTACAGATAAGAACTAAGCCTTGCAGAGCTTCAGTAGTGACCCAAGGGGCCACAGGGCTCCCCGATGGAGAACAGGGTCTGTACCCAGGTGCCTGGTCCTGGAGCCCATGCTTTTCATCTGGAGGCCACATTAACATAACTTAGAACACTTTCCCATCCTAATCCTTGCAGAGATGAGCCTCTTTTTTCAGATAGAAACAAAATTATCTAAGAAAAAAAAAAAACTCCATCTACACTAGGAGCCTCTATTGCTAACTAACTGGATGATCTTGAGAAAAACCACTGACTTTTAAAAAAAATTTAATTTTAAAAATGTGAGATACAATTTAGTGTTAGGAATACAAATGTTCATTATGCAGGTACCCTTGTTGATGAGGTGTGCCCCGCCCCCCCCGCCCCCCCGCCCCGCCAGGCAGATTTCCACTACTGCCAATCCCCCACCCCCAGCAGTTTCCCCACTGCCAATCCTTTTCTTAGAGTATTATGATAGTTTTTCAAGGTCCGCTTATGAGTGAGTACATGTGGAATTCAATTCTTTGTTTCTGTGTTTTGGTTTAGAGTATTATAGACTCTAAATCCATTCAAGTTGCTGTGAAGGCCATAATTTTACCCTTCTTTGTAGCTGCGTAATTTTCCGTTTTGTATATGTACCACATTTTGTTAATCCAGTCCAGTTTTGATGGGCAGCATGGTTGGTTCCATGTTTTGTTATTGTGAAAAGTGCTGCCATAAACATGCATGTGCAGGTATCCTTTCTATAAAATGATTTGAGTTCCTC
>CAUYQG010203443.1:0-12333 GCA_963574415.1 Tarsius wallacei | reverse complement strand
AAACAAACATTCAATTTCTTGTTAAACTTGGCAAGAGTGGAAGTGAAATCAGAGACATGCTAGTCCAAGTTTATGGAGATAATGCCTTTGCGAGAGAATTGCTTGAGCCCAGGAAGTCGAGATCAGCCTGGGCAACATATGAGGTCTGACAATTAATTTTGCAAACTTGGCACCATGCACTTACACTGGCAGTACTGTACAAACAACTCGGTAAGGTTTCATAACCTTGGTATATCAGTGTCTCACAGCTGTGTTTACATCAACATGTGGTGGTGTCTTGCTGAGTGGCATTCATTATTTTTGCATGTTTTTGTGTGCTGTCACTAGAATGTTGGAGCTTGAGTTAGAGCAATAAACAAACATTCAATTTCTTGTTAAACTTGGCAAGAGTGGAAGTGAAATCAGAGACATGCTAGTCCAAGTTTATGGAGATAATGCCTTGAAGAAAATGGCAGTGTACGGATAGATTAAACGTTTTTCTGCGGAGAGAGAAAATGTCACTGATGACGAGAGGTCAGGATGGCTAGTAATGAGCAGAACTGATGCAAACATTGCGAAAATTAGTTGAATTGTGTGTCAAAATCATCGACTGACTGTGAGAAGCATAGAAGACCAAATAAACATCAATAGAAAAACAGAAAAATCGGAACTGAAAATCTTGGCATGAAAAAGGTGTGTGTAAAAATGGTCCCAAAGGAGCTCTTGCATCGTGACAATGCACCAGCTTACACAGCACTGCACCTGTGAGAGAGGTTTTAGCCAATAAACAAATAACTGTATTGGAACGGACCTCCCTACTCACCTGATCTGGCCCCCAATGACTTTTTTCCTTACCCAAAGATAAAGGAAATATGGAAAGAAAGACATTGTGATGACATTCAGGACATCAAGTGCAATAGAATGACAGCTCTGATGGCCATTCCAGAAAATGAGTTCCAAAATTGCTTTGACAGGTGGAATAGGCACTGGTGTCAGTGCATAGCTTCCCATGGGAGTATTTTGGTAGTGACTTTAAGAGGTATATAGCACTTGTCCTAGGATGAGTTCATGAACTTAACTGTCAGATCTCATCGCAAATCCTCATCTCTACAAAAAATTAGCCGGATGTGGTGGCATGTGCCTGTAGTTCCAGCTACTCGGGATGCTAAGGCAGAATTGCCTGACCCTAGGAAGTCGATGCTGCGATGAACTGTGATCACTGCACTCCAGCCTGGGATGACAGAGTGAGACTTGACTCAAAAAACAAACTCACAAACAAATGAAAAAACAAAAACAAACAAACAAAAAAACTCGGTCGGGCTCAGTGGCTCAGCCTGTAATCCCAGCACTTTGGGAGGCTGAGGCAAGTGGATTGCCTGGGCCTGTGGGTTCGAGACCTCATCTCTACAATAAATTAAAAAATTAGCTGGGTGTGGTAGTGTGTGCCTGTAGTTCCAGCTACTTGGAAAGCTGAGGTGGAAGGATTACCGGAGCCCAGCAGTACGACGCTGGGGTAGCCGTGAGTGTGCCACTGCACTCCGGCCTGAGCAACAGAGTGAGACTCCAACCCACAAACAAACAAAAAACACTTGCCTTTGTTTTGTGGTGGCACCTGTTCATTCTTGGCCGGGTCCTGTCCAGTCCCTTACAGCTTTCCACATCCCTCCCCTGGCCTGAATGTGCTTTTGCTTCCAATTGTACACACAAGTGACTCTTTGGAGGAGGACTGTCCTCAGGTACCTAGAGCCCCTTTGTTCCTTCCTACAGAGAGCTGGAAGTGTCCCCCTCCCCCAGGATGGTCCTTAAGCAATGACTGGCAGGTGGGGGACTATGAAAACCTGGCATCCTTAGCACAGACTGGGAAACTGAGGCGTTACCTCTGCTCCACAGTCTCCTGAGGGCTCAGGTCCCAGCACCTGCCTCTGTAGGACATTGCCTGGGGTCACAGCCTTGTATGGCCTTCCCCTTTCTGTCTGCTGCTCCTATTCTCTTTACCACTCTCCCCTGGGTGCATGTCCTAATTAGCCACTGCCATATAAATCAGGGTCTGCTTCTGGGGAGTGTGACCAAGAGGCCTCCTCTCTTACCCTGCTTATTACTTCTTGCAGGTAGGTTGTCGGTGTGCATGTGGGTGAATGATGTGACGTAGGTATTGTGGTCATTCGCACTCTGCTGGTGAGGGAACCCAGAGCTAAACAACTTGCCCCAGGTCTCAGTTAGAAAGTGGTAAGTGGCTTTGAAGCCAGCTAGTCTGACCCCAATGCCAAGCTCATGTCTGCTATTCTATTAAAAATAGCATGGAGTAGAAAAGCGCCAAGTGTGAGGAAAAAAATGTGCATTTTCAAAGGAGGCCACATAGGGAAGATAATTTATTTTTCCAAAAGATTCTCTTTTGTGGTCTTCCCTTCAAAAAGAAACATCCCACTCCCAGATGCAAATCCTAGGACTAGAAATGGGACATTCAAGGTAGGCAGGGCTCCCAGGAGCAGCACATTTGCAGACATGGGAAGGGAATTTTTGGTTTCTTCATCGCTATGGGCAAGGCCCACCCTGCTCACAGTACTGGGGATCTCAGTCAGGCACTGGAAACAATGGGTGGATTGCTGGCACATTTGCATTCTGTCCTAGAGAGATTGTGCACTTCAACTCTTGTTCTCCACAATACACGTGCTGCTACAACCACAGGACCCAACCCTTGGCCCTGAATCTCTGTGTCATGGTGCCAGGCAGGTGAGTCAGCCTAGTTGGAGGAAGGACTCCCGGAAGCCAGTCCCACACCGGGATGGCTAGAAACAACTTACCTATACAAGGAAGTGCCTGTGAACCACCTGATAAGCCCTAGCGCGGCTCACCTTCCGGAAGTGTGACACAGGGAAGACTGATCATAAAGAGGCAGTGGTCTAAACCCATTGTGGTTAGATACCTCACTTGTGCAAAGTGTTACACAAGCAAGGGAACTTGTGACTCACAGCTAGCGGTCTTGGCAGTCCTGGGGTTTTGGAAGGAGCCTGGGTGACTTAGGAGCCATGAGGCTTAGGCCCCAACAGTGACTTGGTCAATCTGCCTCTGCATGGGAAAACTTTTTCAGCAGGGACCTCTAGATTTGAGGCCCCCTCAGTCATTCAGGCCCCTTCCAAGATTCTGGGCCTGTCGAAGCTTCTAGCTGTGAGTCACATGTTTCCTTGCTTGTGTTAAACTTTGTACAAGTGAGCTGTGGGTTTGAGACCCACAGTTCCCTGCTGAGAAAGGAGCCAGAGGCCAGGTCTTTTGCACAAATCCCATCTTTGCATCTTGACTGACCCTCCCCTCAGTGTCCACGCTGACCAGGCAGTCAGGAACCTTTATCTGTTCACAGGACAAGTGTCCCAGGAGGTGCTCTGTCCTGAGCACTCTGCCTGAGAGGACCCTTGAGCAGGATGATTGAACACTAAGTGAGTGCCCTTTCTTCTATGGGGCGGGGTTGGAATTTGAGACCCAACCCAGATGGGCAGGACAAACAAAGTCCACCTCAGAGGAAACTGAGGGCAGAGTGAGATGCCAAGAAAGTGAGAGGAAGTGAGAGAAACATGATTGTGTTTCATGAGGGGCCCTGCAGGGACGTCAGGAGACGTCATGGTTATGTTTCGTGGGGGTCATCCAGAACATTGAACCTCCATTCTCCTTGAGGCCTGGCCAGCCATGTGACTCCAAAGAGGATTCTGGGGCTCCTCCCCCAAATGATGAACCTGAGTTCACCTGCGCTGCTGCTTAGAACCAGATGGCCTGGGCACCTGCACAGGTTCTGAATAGATGCCCCTCACACTTTCTTTTCTTTTTTTTTTTTTTGAGTTGGAGTCTCACTCTGTTGCCTAAGCTGGAGTACAGTGGCACGCTCACGACCACTGCAGCCTTGACCTGCTGGCCTCAGGTAATCCTTCCACCTCAGCCTTCCAAGTAGCTGGACCTATACGCATGCGCCACCACACCCGGCTAATTTTTTTATTTATTGTAGAGATGAGGTCTCTCCAAGTTGCGCAGGCTGGTCTCAAACCCGTAGGCTCAGGCAGTCCTCTCACCTTGGCCTCCATAAGTGCTGGGATTGTAGGTGTGAGCCACCGCACCCGGCCTCTCACACTTTCTACGTATGTCACCACTTTTCAACATCTGGGGACTTGTATGCAAGCCCAGAACCTGCAAGTCGCAGGGCCTTTGCTCACATCTACTGATGATCAATGTCACTAGACTGTAAGCTGCAAAAGAGCAAAGACTGAGTTTTTTCTCCACTGCCCTCTCCCCTGGAAGAGGGCCTGGCACACGGGGGGCCTTCAGTGAGCATCGCTTCCACAGGGTAGAGGAGACTGTTCATGAAGCCCTCCGTGGAAAGGCTGGGCTGGCCCTTTGTGGGATTGTCTCATTTAGTTCTCAGGATGGCCCCATTACCTACATAAATAAAGGCTCAGAAAGGAGAATATGCTTATCCAAGTCACAAGAAAGTGGTGAGGTCGATATGTGACCCTCAATCTGCTGGACTTCATACTTCCTCTGAAAGATGGGAAAAGGGGCCTACTTGCTTCCTTCTGGCTTCAGGAAAAGGCTGAGGGGGCCAGAGCTGGACTGGAGGCCCCACCCCCAGGCTCTGCTGCCTGGGTTCAAGAGTTCACAGTTTCCTCTTCCTCTATCCAGGCCTTTCCTTCTCCTGACGTTGCCACCTGCACTGACTGGACTGCCTCCTGGGAGCACCGAGCAGAGGACAGAAGAGGACTGCCCAAGGCTGTGTGCTGGAGCAAATGGGGTACACAGAAGGGGTATACAGAGGGCCCCAAGACCTGGGCCCCACCTGGAGAGCAGCTCCCTACAAGTTGAATGTCTGCACGCCCAGAAGTGATGTGGGCTTTGGGGAAGGGACTGAGGGAGGAAGACGGGAGTCTTTTCTACCTCGGTTCCTGAGGAATCTTTCGTGCTACATCTGCAGAGGCCAGTCTTGAACATGCCAGAGTGCAACGCCTCCCGCAGACTCGGGGCTATCCTCAGAGCAGCCAGGGGGACAGCTTGTTTATCACCACCGCAGGCAGACCATCTGGCAGCCACCTCTCAGAGCCCATGAATTCCTGAGCATCAACTAGGAATATAAAAAACAAGGTTAAGTTGTGTTCTTTATGGACGTTTTATTTATTTTTATTTTAATTTTCGAGTCAGACTCACACTGTCACCCAGGCTGGAGTGGCACTCTCATGGCTACAGCAGCCTCTACTTGGCTGGGCTCAGGTGATCCTTCCACCTCGGCCTTCTAAGTAGCTGGGACTACAGGGGCATGCCACCATGCCCGGCTAATTTTTTAATTTATTGTGGAGACAAGGTCTTGCCAAGTTGCCCAGGCTGATCTCGAACCCCTGGGCTCAGGCAGTCCTCTTGCCTCCACCTCCCAAAGTGCTGGGATTCTTTATGGAAGTTTTAAAAGCACAGAAAGATGAAATACTCACCACTTAGACAAAACTACTTTCTCCCTAACATTTTACAATGACACATTTCAAGCAAGTATACAGAATAGTTGCAACAATCATACAGAGAACTCCAAATACTGGTGCCTGAATTTGCTCACAACTCTATTTATCCAGGCCTCTGTTCATCCATCACTTTACTTCATTTTTTTTTTTGAGTCAGTGTTTCAACCTGTTGCCCAGGCTGTAGTGTAGTGGCACAATCACACCTACCACAGCCTTTACCTGCTGGGCTCAGGTAATCCTTCTGCCTCAGCCTTCTAAGTAGCTGAGACAACAGGCCTGGCTAGTTTTTTGACTTATTGTGGAGGTCTCATCATGTTACTCAGGCTGGTCTTGAACTGGGCTCTGGCAATCTTCTTGCCTCAGCCTCCCAAAGTGCTGGATTACAAGTGTAAACCGTGTCAGGCCTACCTCATTTTTTGATGAATTTCAAGGTAAGTTGAAGCACACATCAGTGTGCTCCCTAAACACGTTAGCATGAATATTATTATTATTATTATTTTTTGAGAAAGCCTGGTTTATTGAGAGGACAGAGAAGCTCCCACAGTGGGAGGGGACCCGAAGGGGTTGTTCCAGCATGAATATTATTAATCAGAATGAAATAATAATTTTAAAACTTTTTATTATGGAAAAATTCAAACACATAAAGGTGGAGAAAGTAGAATAACAAATAGCTGGGTGCCCATCCCATGGCCTCACCAACTGTCAATGTTTTTCCAATCGTGTTTCATCTATTTTCCACCATTTTTAAAAATTGTTTTTATTTTTGTAGAGATGTGGTTTCACTGTGTTGCCCAGGCTGGTTTCAAACTCCTGGGCTCAAGCAATTCTCCCACCTTGGCCTCCCAAAGTGCTGGGATTACAGGTGTGAGCCACTATGCCCAGCTTATTTTCTACCCAGAAGTAATCTGGAGTCAAGGTCTGCAATGTACTCCGCCTTTTTTTTAAATTAAAAAAATCACTATCTTTCTGAAAAGAAGTTTTCATTAAAATAAAAATAATACAAGCTTGCAACTATCATCATCATAATTGATTCGGGCATTTAATGGGTGCTAAACTCTGACTACAAGCTTGATGGGGACAGGATATTCATATAGCAATATCACTCAGAAATTATGACTTATAAAGGGAATGCTTACCTTTACAATGGAGACCCAGTAACACCACCAACCCAGTGACCAAAGTTAACCGTTAACCTTATCAGCAATGGGACAAAGTAACTCTATGTGACTGGGTTTTTTTTTGAGTTGAAAGTCTTACTCTGTCGCCCAGGCTGAAGTGCAGTGTCATGCTCATGGCCACCTCAGCCTTGACCTGCTGGGCACTCCTTCTGCCTTAGCCTTCCAAGTAGCTGGAACCACAGGCATGTGCCACCATTCCTGGCTAATTTTTTAATTTTATTGTAGAGACGAGGTCTCACCAGGTTGCCCAGGCTGATCTTGAACTCCTGGGCTCAGACAATCTTCTAGCCGCCGCCTCCCAAAGTGCTGGCATTATACGCGTGAATCACTGGGCCTGGTCATGACTCTTGATACAATGTGCAAAGGACACAACATCACTTCTGTGATAGTTCAAAAATGCACAACATGCATCTGCTCATGACAGAGCACCAGATGAATCCAGAGTGAGGGGCATTCTATGGAACAATCGTCTGTCCTCTTTACAAAGTCAAGATCATGAGAAGAAAGCAAACCTGAGGAACTGGTTCAGATGAAGGATAGGAAGGACTTGGGACAAGTACAGGCCATGTGTGATCCTGGCTTGGGATCATGGTTCAGAAAAAGAAAATGCTATAAATGACATTATTGGGACATTTGTCAGCATTTGAACATGGACTGTAAGTTAGAAGGATCTGTGCTGAAATTCTGAATTCCATCATTGTGCTATGGTTAAGGGTGCACTGGGTCTCACAAGGTCACACAGGTAATCCCGGGTCAAGGTCTGGAATATACTCTCAAATGGCTCAGAAAACAATGTAATATACATGTGTATATGTTATATTATTATATATAATCATAGCATGTAAAATACATAACATGTACTAATTATTATTATTATCTTTGAGTTGGAGTCTCACTCTGTCGTCCAGACTGGAGTGCAGTGACACGCTCCCGGCCATCACAGCCTTGACCTGCTGGGCTCTGGCGATCTTTCCGCCTCAGCCTTCCAAGTAGGCGGAACTACAGGTGTGCACTACCACGCCCGGCTAATTGTTGATTTATTGTACAGACGAGGTCTCGCCAAGTTGCTCAGGTGGCTCTCAAACCCACAGGCTCAGGCAATCCACTCGCCTCGGCCTCCCAAGGTGCTGGGATTACAGACTGAGCCACCGAGCCCAGCCACTAATTATTATATATACATGAGAGAGAAAATAAATGTGATAAAATGTTAACAATGAGGGAACAGAGGTGAAGGGTATATGGTAGGGTGATTTTTATTCTTACAAACTTTGCGTAAGTGTGAAATTGTTTCAGAATAGAAAATATAAAAATAATGCCTGCACACAACCAAGAGATTCCAGCTATTCCCAGGGCATGTGCTGGGAGCAGGTCCCGCAACCTGTCTTTGATCCCAGTCACTTAGTCCACTCACTAGAAGCAGTGGAGGGACAACCATGCCACCCCTCTTTCCCAAAACACAGATAGTTTTGTATCCTGCCCTTTCCATGCAATGTTTTATCTTTAGCATTTTCCCATGCAATAAATATTTCCCCAAATATAATTTCTTATGGCTCCTTAGTATTCTGACTGCAATTTCTTTAGCTGTTCTGCTTTGTTGGAATTAGGATATTCTTCCTGTTTGTTTGTTTTTTTTTTGAGTCAGAGTCTTGCTCTGTTGCCTGGGCTGGAGTGCAGTGACATGCTCATGGCTCCCCATAGCCTCGACCTCCTGGGCTCAGGCAATCCTTCAGCCTCAGCCTCCCAAGTAGCTGGGTCTACAGGTGTGCACTACCATGCCCGGCTAATTTTTTGATTTTTTGTAGTGATGAGGTCTTGATATATTTCCCAGGCAGGTCTTGAACTCCTGAACTCAAGTAATCCTTTTGCCTTGGCTTCCTAAAGTGCTGGGATTACAGGGGTAAGCCACCACACCCAGTCTAATCTCCTACTTTTTTCACCATTATAAATCATGCTGCGATGAAACAGCTTCGTGGCTTCATCTGTGCTGCACCTTTGACCAGTGTCTTTGGGATGAGTCTCAGGAGGGAGAAAAAGGGCAAAGACTGCCGGCTTTTGGAGGCGTTTGGTGGGTTCTGCCAAGCTGCATTCCAGAATTCCAGAAGGGTGGGACCAACGAACAGTCCGCCAGCACGGGGCTTCTGCTCCACGGCCTCCAGCAAACCTAGCATCCGCATAATCCAAAATCGAGTAAAAACGTTTGTCAGTTCAAGATGCCCCACATGGAACTCATTGTTTCTTTGATTACCACTCTATCCATTTTTGTGTCCTTCCGAGCATCGTTTAAGGTTGTGCATTTCTCCAGAACTGTCACGGTGGTTTTCCTACCATTTGTGGTGGTTGTGAAGATGGAACCAAGTTAATGCTTGTGAAGCACTGGAATAGCGCAGGAAAAGCCTTCGGTGCGTGTCCACTGTGTCTGGTTCTGTTGCTTGCTGGCTGCCACCCTGGCTAGGCTACCTCACTTTGCAGTGCCTCAATTTCCTCCGTTGTGAAAGAGGGGCACCTACCTCCCGGGATCATGACAGGAGTTAACACAGGTAGAATGCTGAGAATGGTGCCTCGCCCAGACCCAGCCCTCGACACATGCCATTATGATATGTATCTATTCCCACCATGCTTCTGTGAAGGCTGGCAACCTTTTGTCCCACTTACTGCCCATAATTTCCTTCCTGAATCTGAAAGCAGATTGTTCTGTGGCCGACAGGGCAGGCTGCCCCACGGAAGCCTGGAGGAGAGGCGGTGAGGGAAGGTCGCCTCTGATGCTGCTTTGAGGCTGACCCGAGAGAAGAGGCATGGGAGGAGGGCATGCCCCTACCCTCAGCTGGCTCTTGCTCACGCCACCAGTGCCTGGCACACAGCGGGTGTTCCCTGAGCAATGTCGAGGAAGGAATGTCTAACACTTGAAAATATTCTTGGAGCCATAAAGATAGGCCTGCTTGGCCCCAGACCAAACCCCAAACTGGTCCCAAGGAAGATTTCGCAACTTCCTTTGAGAGATGCCTTCCAGTGTCGCCCAGCTTGTATCAGGAAGTCCTTTTCAAGAGCTGACCTAAATCCTTCTTGCTCACCCTCCTCACGCTCAGGAGAGGAGCAGGGACTACACCCTCAAGGAAGTGGGGCAAGCAGGACTTTCACCTCAGAGCCCAGGTGAGGTCCCCAAAGGGTGAGGCTGAGCCTCGACTCCACTTCAGTTCATGGCCTGTTTCCATTCCCTTCCTGTGACTCAACTGGGGAGGAGCTCTGGTGTCACTCCCCTCATCCTCTCAACATGCAACCCCCATTCCTGGATTCCTGGGCCATAAGGCTCCCTCTGGTCTATGTGGAGGAGCCAGGAGCAACTTGAAATAGGAGAGGATGTCCACGTTGGGGTGAGTCACCCCTCAAAATTAGGGCTGGTGGGGGCTTGAGGAGGCCACACCGTTCCTGGCAGTCTGGTCGGAGTCACTTCTCTGCCTCTGTGACGGTGGCCTTGAGCTTGCATGGTATCTCAGCCCAGCCTCTGCCTCTGACCTGCACTGTTCCCTGCGTCACCCACCTCTAGGATGACTCTCCTCCTGGCATTCAGACAGCTCCACCCCTGCTCCACACAAGTCTGCCGCCCCTGCTTTGAATGTCAACCAGCTGAGTAACTTTTAGAAGCCTTTCTCATGTTTAACAACCACGCTGGAAGGATACTGCACCACGGCCATGGTGGTTATCGTAGTGCCATCACGGGAGGAAGCATCTTGTACCATTGCTATGTACAGAGAAGGTCCCCCATGGTCAAGTCCCCCAGTCCACAGAGACAGTGCCAACAGAATGCCATCAGCCTCAAGCATGATTCTTGGTAGCCAGCCTGGGTAAAACCACACATCTCAGGCCTTCTGAATCATAGAGCCTGGCGCTCTAGCCTGGCTTGGTTCCAGGGGACAAGACTGACTGACCCTTGGCTCAGCTGGAAGAACAGCTCCCTCAGCTGGGAGGGACGTGCCCCTGTTGGGACTTGGGCTCCAAGTAAATGCTGACAGGGGCAACCTGCAGGCCTGGCCTGGGTGCACAGAGGCAAACTCCTTGTCCTCAGAGAGTGTAGAGGCTAGGGTCAGAAAGCATGGGAAAGTGTCAGACATCCAGGAGAAATAACTACTGATGTCCACCAAAAGAAACACACACACACACACACACACACAAACTGGAAAAAAAAATGTTCTCCTACATTGTGTTATATTCATATCATGGAATATTATAGAGCAATGATACCATACTACGCCTTTATGCAACAACTTAGATGAACCGGGCTCGGTGGCTCAGCCTGTAATCCCACACTTTGGGAGACTGAGGTGAGTGGATTGCCTGAGCCCACGGGTTCGAGACCCACCTGGGCAACTTGGTGAGACCTCATCTCTACAATAAAAAAAAAATTAGCCGGGCGTGGTAGCTCGTGCCTTTAGTTCCAGCTACTTGGAAGGCTGAGGCGGAAGGATTGCCGGAGCCCAGCAGGTTGAGGCTGCGGTGACTGGGAGTGTGCCACTGCACTCCAGTTTGGACGACAGAGGGAGACTCCAACTCAAAAAAATAATAATAATAACTTAGATGATTCTCACAGATAAAGTCAGACAAAATAATCTAGACATAAAAGAGTACCCACAGCACGATTCTATTTACATGGAGTTCAAAAACAGGCAAAAATAATATACGGTGATAGAAGTCAGGGTAGTGGTTTCCTTGTGGGGGAGTGGTAGAGGGTGGGGTTGGTTGGTTTGTTTTTCAGTTGGAGTCAGTGGAGTGTAGTACCACTCTCACGGCCACCCTCCACAGCCTCGACCTGCTGGGCTCAGGAAATCCTTCCACCTCAGTCTTCCAAGTACCTGGAACCACAGGTGCACACCAACATGCCCAGCTGATTTTTTAATTTATTGTAGAGACAAGGTCTCGCCAAGTTTCTCAGGCTGGTCTTGAACCCTGACTGATTGCTCAGGCAATCCTCTTGCCTCTACCTCCTAAAGTGCTGGAATTACAGGCGTGAGCCACCGTGCATGGCTTGAGGGTGGGGTTTTTGACCTGGAGGAGGCATAAAGAAGCTTTCTGGGGTGCTGGGAATATTCTAGATCTACATCTGGGGTATGCCTAAGTTTGTGTGCTTTGCTGTAAATTTTACCTCAATTTTAAAAGGAGAAAAGAAGAAGAACCCATGGGGAAACCTGCTGGAATCCACTGCTGAAGATTCCTGGGTATTTCCTGTGTGCCTTGCTAGCATCAGTTCTTTCTGTCTTCCCCCACCAGTCCGTAGTAGCCTGGTAGATCTAGAACTATTTGCTGGGAGCCGGCCATGGAGGCCCACTGAGCGTTAGGGATCAGAGAGGGCCGTTGACCCCGAGACCACTAGGATGCGTTCTGGAGCTGTTGACCCCATCTCCTCCCCCTTTCTACTTGGCACTATAACCAGAATAAGCTCCTATAAGCTCAAACATAATAACTCTGAGACCGGACAAACACAAGCTAACTTTAGAAGCTCATTGTTCCCATTCTTCCACAAACTGCGGTTTTGGCTTTCACACAACTTACAATCCAAACTCGGGTCACATCTAAGAGCCTTAGTATTGGTCACAGGCTTCTGGGTCGTGATTTTAGAATTTATTGAAGTTGTAGAATATAGTTTTAGAAATATAAGTTTAGACAGCCATTTTGTTGAAAGAATGCAGCTAGGTTACTTGCAG
>CAUYQG010203442.1:0-15634 GCA_963574415.1 Tarsius wallacei | reverse complement strand
TTTATCTCTGTTGTTGGGTTTTTTTTTTTTTTTTTTTTTGCCTCCTAAGCCTTGTTCCTCTACTGAGGCAGAATCACATCCCTCTATCCAGTGGAGCCATATTTGAAAACATTTTTTGGCATAAAAGATGTGATATTAGATATTGACAACCTGGTGAGGATAAAGTTGCCATGTTGTTTGCTTTTTTTTTTTTTTTTTTGCCTCCTCTCCTATCTGAAGGGGAAAACTGCCCCTGATCGGGGCCACTTCAGACCCCAGTGAGCAAAGGAATACAGAGAGTGTGGTTTGAGAAGAAGGCCAGGAGAGTAGGAAGTCACATTTTCCAACACCTTCCCTGGCTGGGCCCTTTCCCATGGCCAAAGAGATGGGAGAAGAGAGAGGCCCCCCACCCAGCACCGGGTACATCACACATAAGTGACACAAGGTGTAAGTGGCTAGGAGTGCAGGCTCCGGATGCAGCTGGTCTCTGCAGGATCCTCTTCCTCCCTCACCAGTCAGGAAGCCATTTTTCCCCTGAAAGCTTCAGTTTCCGCCTGTCTAAAGAAGAGATAATATACAAATCTGTGTCACCATGAGGATTTCATGAGATAAGCAGACCCTCTGCATTCATGGGCCTAGCGAAGGAGCACTTTACAAGTGGTGACCCCCCTTCCTCCCAGGAAAGTCTCCGCTGCTTCAATGCTGCCACTCCAATAAAGGCTGATGTGTCCAGCCTGATTCCCCAGAACAGAGATCAGGCGGGAACAAATCCCTACCTCCCCCAAGAGGGGGCACACTTTCTCTAAGGCCCTAGTGGAAATTCAGCCTCCTGGGCAAAATGGAAAACCACACCCAACCTTCAATACACAGTGGGCTGCAAGTGGGCTCCATAATTCCTTAGACATTTCTGCTGTTTATAACTGTGGGAGAAATACATTCACTTTGTTTTTGAAAAGGCAGATGGCCAGATGTAACTGGCAGAGCTGCTGCAGTGAGGGTGGTGAGTCAATGGTTCTCCACGACAAGAGGAGAGAAAATAGACAGGGAAGAGGATAGGCAGCCTATGACCAGGCAGGCAGCTAGCGCCAGCTCTTCTGGAAACAGGAATGACATGACCAGTCTGTGCCTTTACCACTGCGACACACAATGACAATTTCTGAAAACTTTGGGGGAGAAAATCAAGTTGGTATTGCTACAAATGTGAAGTTACGTCCCTTTCTTTCTCTCGTCTACTTAATACAGGGCATAGCTTATTATTTTCTGGGTCTTAACTAGGATTAGTTAGAGACAGGGCTAAATTTGTTTAAACATACTCTATCATATTTTTAAAAGCAGGAAGTTTGAGTGTGATGGCTCACACTTGTAATCCCAACACTTTGGGAGGCCGAGGTGGGAAGATGGCTTGAAGCCAGGAGTTCAAGACCAACTTGGTCAACAAAGTAAGATTCTGTCTCTACAAAAAAATAGAAAAATTAGTCTGGCATGGTGGTGCATACCTGTAACCCCAGCTACTTGGAAGACTGAGGTAGGAGGATTGCTTAAGTCCAGGAGTTTGAGGCTGCAGCATGCCATGATTATGTCAGTGCACTCCAGCCTGAGTGACTGAGTAAAAACTTGCAGAGAAAAAAAAAAAAAGAAGAAGGCAAAGTGCATAGAGTTTACAAGCGCAGAGAACATTCCGTTCCCTGGGCTTCAGTTTACAACTGAATGTGCTTTACATTTAGAAGACAAGCTATAGCTTGTAAACGAATGTGGAAATCATCTGAAGTATGAGGCATCCCTGACTTATGCAATTGGGGAAAATTCTAGATCAGAGAAATTTTTAGCTGAAAACAAAGATGATCTGCACTTAATTGTTCTTACACAAAATTAACAGGTATCTATTTATTTGATAATATCTCAGTGGCAGGCAGACTGCTACGTGCAGCTTGCCAAGTCGGGTATCCCCGTATAATCATCATCCTGGGAAGCTGTGAGAGTCCCATGGACAAGGAAATAACACATTTCAAGTGTTGACATTTTGTTAAGTTGATTTTTTAAAAAAGCACGTTCAAAGTCTTACATTAGAACTTTTGTTCTGATTTTAGAACTTGTAGAACATTTTGTCTCCAAAATCAGTAGCCTCTTAACAATGCCCAAGATCATATATCTGAGATCCACCTATATTTTAAAAACATTTTGATAATGTTACTCTGTAAACCATCCCTATTTTATTAAATGCATATTACAATCTTTTCAAAGTATGAATGTAGGTCCGGTGCAATCAAGAAAAAGAAGCCTTTTGCAATGATCACCTTTCATGAACAAAACAGTTTCCTCAGAGATGCCTTCCTTTTGCCATCTAGGACTTGCAGAGGTCCAGCGTCTTGTGAATGTTGGCTTTTATAAAATGTTCTTCCTGCATCCCTGGCTTCTGGGGAAGCTCCGTGGAGTGCCAGGGCATCTCAGCTGTCTAGAGGAAGTGGCATCCCCAACACCCACTTCCATCACAGACACCCTCTCCCCTTAAGCTGTTTCATTTTCTTCCTAACACTCAATACTCTCCCAACTATATTATCGCTGGACTAATTTATTATCTTTCTCTCCTAACAAGAAAACAAATTCCAAGAGGACAGGCACTTACCTGTCTTGTTCACTTTTATATCCTATTCTCTTAGAAAAGCACCTGACACATAGAATGTGCTCAATAAATTTTTGTGGCACTGCTTATTTCAAAATGTAGTGACAGAAGGTACTGTGAATTCATTAACAACATTAAAAGATTTGGTCTTACTGCAAGCAGTAAATACATACTTGTAAAAATGGTGGTACAGAAGTGTATACCCTATTGTTTAATCACTGTTAGAGGTTCCTAAGCCCCAAGGAGTAACTTCAAGGACCAGTGATTGAGAATCACCCATTTGAAAGGGACAAGTAGTAAACTGAGTGCTATAGACTTGATGCTATTACATGGTGAGTATCTCTTGTTCTAAATGCTTGGCATCAGAAGTGTTGTGGGCTTTGGATTGTTTTGGATTCAGGGATATTTGAATTATACTTACTGGTCAAGCATCCCAAATCCAAAGATTCGAAATCCCAAGTGCTCCAATGATCATTTCCCTCGAGCACCATGTTGACATTCAAAAAGTTTCAGATTTTGAAATATTTCAAGTTTTCAGATTTGGGTTGCTTACCCTGTATTAGCAGGGTAACTCTGAGTGATACTACTGAATTTCCCTGAGTATTGGTTTTATTTGTGTGGCAGATGAGAATAATAATAGTGGATCTATCTATCCAACAGAGCTGAAAAAAAGAATGATGCTGATAAATGCAAACAAATTGTGCACACTGCAAAAGACCATGCACATTATAGACTATTCTTACTCTTCTAATAGAACATAGATCTTGGGTCCACACCTCCAGCGAAGCAGAGAACTGTGCTGCCTATATTAGTCAACTTGGTCACTGTAGTCTGTCATCACCAACATCCTAATAGGAGCACTTACTCTTCTTGGGATCTGTTGACCAATCCATGTGCAAATTTGCTCTGAATGTAGGCTCCCCACTTGCCACGGTGGTTGTATATTATAGTCTCATACTGTATGAATTCAATGACTCATAGAAGGTACATCTCTTGTCTTTTACCTTGGCAGCAGCAAGCAGAGCTCAAAATCTGCTAGCAGCCTCTCTCAGCTGTTTCCTGTTGTTTTTTCCAAACCAGAATAGATTTTTAAATATGTTGGAAACATTTTTATCTCTGATCTTCCTTTTCTATTCATTGTTTTAAAAAAAAGTGCTGTGCAAACATGAAGATCATGATGATTGGTTAGTCTCTCTCTATTTTAACCAATGAAATGTGTTCTTTATCACTATAGTTACATAATATCTCGCACACATATGGGACCCAGTCTCATCAAGGCACCTGGGAAAGTTTATCTAGTTCTGCTCACGATTCATACCTAAATATTGCCAATAATACAACCAAATAACTGTATTTTTAAAATGTAGAGAGGTTATTTTATTCTTTACCACTTTAATTGTAAAATACACTACACATACAGAAAATATCAGAAATGTCCAGCTCAGTGAATAATTAGCACATATATGTCCTTGGCTTCTTCAATTTTTCTACCTAAGCATAGCTCCCTTACCACTATAATTTGCATTTGTCTGTTTTTAAAACTCTATATAAATGGAATTCTATATTTTCTCAAGTATCTGGCCTCTTTTTGTTCCTCATTATGTCTGTGAGAGCCATTCATGTTTATGTAACTGTAGTCTGATTTATTTTCACTGCCATATAGTTTGTCGTATAAAAATAACATTTTCATGAATCCATTCCATTGTTGATAGACAGTTGGGTTGTTTCCAGTAAAAAGCTACTATGAACAATGTTTCTGTGAAGATTCTTGTACAAGCCTTTTGGTAAATATGTGTAGTTTTCTGCAGGGTATCTGCCTAGGAGTGGTATTACTAAGAAAGAGGTCATGCACATATTCACTTTAGTAGATAGTGCCAATCCTTTTCCTTCAGTTATTAAAACCAAGTGTCTGAGGGGGAGTTTTCATCACTCTTCATCAGTTCTTGACATGAACACTCTAATTTTAGCCACTCTGCTGAGCACGTTGTGGAACCTCAATATGCTTTTAATTTGCATGTTTCTGATTACTAATGAGTCTGGGCATCTTTCCCTGTATTTATTAGCCATTTGAATATCCTTCTTTGTCAAGCATCTTCAAATGTCATCTGCTTCTCTTTTTTAAATGTTATTTTGGTAGGTTACATTTTTCTAGGAATTTTTCTTTGTTATTTTGATTTTTAAATGGTCTGCAACAAAATTAGCTGCAACATTCTCTTACCATAGAATTGCAGTTTGATATATCTTTTTAAAAATATCCTGTATAGTTTGGGTTATCTTTCTTTCTTTTTTTTTATTTTCCTTTATCTTAACAGAGATTTTTCAATTTCATAAGTTTTTCCAAAAGACTACCTTTTTGTTTTATGAATTTTCTGTTTTAAATGCTTGTTATATCGACATATATGGATACTACTTTCTGCTCTTTTATATGTCTGCTCCCTTCTTGGCAAGTTCTGGTACACCATATGACTCATCCTCTCAACCTTTTAGATGCCTCCACAGGCATCATGGAAAAAAAGTAAGAAAAAGCAGCCTAAGACTCAGGCTGACAACCTCAAACTTAACTCTGCTCTTGCATCCTGGCCTAGTAATTCTTCATTATTCTTATTATTTGGCTTTTTTGATGCCCTCAATCATATGTTTAAAACAATTTCCATCAAGTTTCCTAGCTTTCCTGAATTACCTCATCCACTGTTTGACATAGAATTCCTCCCTCCCACCCTAGCCCAGGTGTATGTGCACACTTGTGTTAGTATGTGTGTGCGTATACAGGTGTGCATGTGTTTTAGTGGCAAAATAATGTGTTGAATATAGAATCCATATCTTGAAATAAGCATTACTTACAATTTCTTACAATCTCCTGCTCATTAACTTGAGAGTAAGCATGGATAATCATTGTAAAATTGCACTGTTGGGTTAAGGAAGACCCTTCTAAGTTCTCTTTACAGGAAACTCCTGGTACTCTTCACCAGTGGGATTCCGGGAATGGCCTAGTATATGTCCAAAAAAGATTCTACTTCTTGCAGAGTACAGAGCTCTTTTCTCCACCTTCTTCGACTTGGCTTGGCTTCTCCCACATCCTTCTGGCCCTGTGCTGATAAGCACCAGCATCACCTGCTCTTCTATTTCAGGACTATTGACTACTTACAAATCAGTTTTTGACTCTGCTAATACTCACCCCTCACTCCAAGGACTAAGGCTTCATTCATTGATAGTTACAAAATACAAGAAAGAGCTTGTCCTTAAATTGGCGTGTCCCGAGCCTGGTTCCTCTGCCACATTGTAGTTACACGAATGCATGTGACCCAAATCCATCTTTTTGGCTAAAGAAATCCACTTCCGAATTGGAGCAGAACTCAAAACGAACTTCCCCAAGTGTTCAGAAACATGAGTACTGTATTACATCTCATTGTCCCTGTAGGGGCAAAAGGAAATTTCCTTCCTTCATCTGAGGGCTCAATAATTTAACCCACTGGAATGAATTGATAATAGATCAACAGAAAAAAAGGTATACACATTTACTAACATTCAGGGGCATGAGAGTCACACAAAATATGAAACTCAGAGATGGGCCAGATGGTTGAAGTTTAAATACCTTCTTCATAGGGGAGAGGATGGGGAGTAGACAATTTTAGAGGAAAAGTCAATAATTTTTATGGGAGATAAATGGCCCCAAAGAACAGACAATAACCTGGGGCAAAGCTTCTCTTGGCTCTGTGGGAGGTGGTGACAAGTTATGAGAAAGTGAGGGGCAGAACTGCACAAGGAACAAAGGTTGTATTATTTGCAGATAAAGTCTCAGGAAACTAACAGCTTTCAGAAAATTAGACCAAATGACTGCCTTGGCAAGTATAGTGAGGGCATTTTTTCTTATTTGGCGATGAATCTTCCCCAATTGATAAGATTTTAAATAGAGGGATTGAAGCAAACACCGTCTCCCCAACTCACTCTTGGGATGTGGCCTTCTTGGACCACTTTGCTCTGCATTTATGGGCATTATACTGCTTTCCTATTTCTGGTATTACTATTAGGTACACCCTCATAGTTTCTTTCTCAATTATGTGATAACATTCTTTCTTCATAAATATTCTGACAAGTTCATGAATAAATATGGGAAGCACAGGTTTCAAGAAAGCCCACCAAATAATGGCAGGTTCCACAAGTCACAGAAATCATCAGCCTCATCTTTAACCATATCCTAAGCAAATTTTTTTGAGGTGTTGGAAGTTGCCTGTAGATTTTGCAAGCTTCCAAGCCTCTGCTGTTTCTTTAAGCCCCTTGTGCTCACCTGTGTAGACAGTAGCTACCTTGCCCTGTCACAGTCCAAACTGGAATTCTTAGAAAGCACTGATAACATTGTAAATGTTTATGTGTGGGTATGTGTGTATAAAATGAAACAATTCTTAAAGACCAAAGAAAAATATCACCCATGATTCCACTAAAATAAAACAACAACATTGGTACTTTGGTTTCTCTCAATAGTTTGTCTCCCGTGTACTTGGCAGTTGCTAGTTTTTGTTGCTATTGTGAATTTTACAGGTGAAGGCTGGGTTTTTCTTACATTTCCTTTTTTTATTATTGTTAGGACTAAATATTTCTCATTAACTAGTTACTAACTACAATTTCTGGTTGTTGTTTTTTTAACTTGTTTAGAATTTTTGGTATTTTCAAAATGACCGATTTCTACTTACAATTTCCCTGGGGCCTGATTCTAGTTAAATGCACAATTAAATTCTTTGGTTATTTTAAATACACACACACACACACACACACACACACACACACACACACACACACCATTGACCGTTAGACAATTCTATACAATTTTTAAAAATCTGAAGAGTTCAAGCCAGTAGACAAAAGCAGTTAAGTGGAGTTTTCATTACTCTTCCTTCAAGAGGCTGCTTCTTACATCTTAGCATTAAACACTCATCTTATTGAATTCTCAATGTAGAAGGTTCTATTATTTTAAAAACTATTTACAGGCATACTTATTTTGTGCTGAAAGAAATTAAACACTCCTCAGGATTTTTAGGCAAATTGCCTTGGCCTACAAATGCATTTCTTTTTGTTCATGTCCCATGCCCATTCAGTGACTTCTGTGTGCCCATGTCTCTTATCTGGTGAAGAATTGGGAAACAATCTTTCGATAACACAATATTTTATTTATTATAACACAAAATAAAAATCCACACAGTTTCTTTCTTTCTTTCTTTCTGTTTTTTTTTTTTTCTGTCAACCCAGACTTCCCGCCACTTGGAAGAATCAGTCTTCCCCGGTCCTCCCACCGTGTAAGGGGTAGGACTACTGGTATTCTCATCCTTCTGTCTTAATGGGGACTCACACTTGGGCTGACTCCTCTATTTAGTATTTGCTCACTCCACACATATTGATGTTGCCAAATGTGTGCCAGGCACAAGTCGAAGTACTAAAAATGAAGAAAAGGTTATGACCTGGCGGAATTTACGTCTTATTGAATTCTCACATACATCCCTGACTGGGACAAGGAACCAAGAACATGATAAACAAATGGATATATAATGTAGCATAATGTTGTATGTGCCTTGAAGAAAAATGAAGCAGAATAAAGCGTAAAGATTAACCAGGGAAGGGGATGAAGCAGAGAGAACAATACTGAGCTGAATTATATGAGGAGGACCCCAAAAAACCTGGAATTTATTTATAAAAATTGTTTATTTATTCTTACATGTTTAAACTTCGGTCACCTTCAAAGTACTCTCTGTTTGATGCAATACATCTATCAAGATGCCTTTTTCACTGCTCAAAACAGCTTTTGAACTCATCCATTTTGATGCCTTCTAGTGCTTCTGCTGTTTTTGTTTCACCTCTTCCACATTGGCAAAACGTTTTTCTTGGAGGACTTTTTTCATAGGGGAAACAAAAAAAACAGTCACACGGGACAAAATTTGGGTGAATAGGGAGGGTGAGGCACAGGGGTCACGCTGTTTTTGGTCAACACTGAACACTCAGTGTGGTTTGTACAGGTGCATTGTCATGGTAGAAGAATCAGTCACCTTATTTGCCACAACTGAGGATGTTTCTTCTGCAAATCATGATACAAACTTCTGAAAACTTCCAGATGCAAACTTTGGTTGACCATTTGATCTGGAAGAACAAATTCCGAGTATACTACAAGGGGCTCCTCCTCCAAAAGGTTCTTTTGGGTCCCCCCTTGTACATCTTACCTTACCTTGTTTTATGATCAAAAGAAACATTTCTGCTGTCCTTTCTTTCCTGATGCCCTTCTCTTTCTCTCTCTCTCTCACACACACACACACACACACACACACACACACACACACAAAAACTCACTCACTCACACACACACAAACTCACTAACTCACACGCACACACACACTAAACTCCTGACAACAGTGATGACATCTATCTCACTTTGTGTACCCACAAGACTATGCATGACTGACACAATTTTGTTGAACCAAAGACAATCTTTTCAGGAAGTCTTCTTTAATATAGTGTGGCCAGCCAATAATTTCTGGGGGTTTCTCGAATATTCTGGAGGACCGCCCCCCTTATACCCTTAGGCAGCTTCTGCCTACTAGGTCAATGGTTTCTGTGGCTTTCTTAACAGCAGCTCATGCTTATCTGATATTTACTGGATGCTATTCAGCAAATGACATTTGAGGCTGAGGCCCTGGAGAGTTTGGCTTCGTTTTCTTGGCTGGATTTCAAGTTTGTATGTAAACACAGCCCCATCTGCAATGCCAACAAACTGTGACTTGATTTCTCATCAGAGGGTGATCTGGTACTCCCACACAGCCCTACAAATGCTTCTGACTCTCTAATAACTCGTCATTAAATATCGCATTCCCCAGGAGGCCATGGAGTCCAGGAAGGGAAGGCCTTTCCCTTCTAAGGAAAAGGGGCCTCCTTCAGGGACTCTAACAAAGTGCCAAGTTTGGCAAACAAAAATAGAAGTCTTTGTTTCAAACTTGCAAAAAGGCCCAAATTTTCATGCGTGCTTCAGTTTATATTAAATAAAAAGTCCAATTTGGGGGGGAGGCATAAGGCATCTTAAGAAGGGAAGTGAGGAGAAGGAAGTGTAGGGAGAAACTTCTTTCTTTTTTTTTTTTTTTTTTGAATTGGATTCACACACTGTCACCCAGACTGGAGTGCAGTGGCTGCTCCCGGCCACTGCAGCCTCGACCTGCTGGGCTCCAGCGATCCTTCCGCCTCAGCCTTCCGAGTAGCCGGAATTACAGGCATGCGCTACCACGCCCGGCTGATTTTGGATTTATTGTAGAGATGAGGTCTCACCAAGTTGCCCAGGCGGGTCTCGAACCCGCGGGCTCAGGCAATCCACTCACCTCAGCCTCCCAAAGTGCTGGGATTACAGGCTGAGCCACCGAGCCCGGCTGAAACTTCTTTCTTAACCCATGTTCAACTGAATGGACCCCAACCAGACTCTTCGGTGAGACCCAGGAGGGAAATACGATGCCAGTCTAAATCATTCAACTAGATCAGAGCAAAACAGCATATCATGAAGTGGCATTACCGAAAAGCATTTGAAGATAAAACTCTGCTAATATGGTTTCTGCTGAAAAGAAGATAATACTTCTAGGAATTTACTGCTTTTATAAGGTCCAACAATGACTGGGAGGTGAAGGTCTGGCCTTCAGCCTGCAGAAATAATAATTGAGGAGCACTGGGTGCTTTGTTTTTGAGAGGTACACTCACATATCTTACTCAGCTGACTCTCGCCTGATTCTCAAACACCTCTGACAGCTTGTTGTTGTTATCTCGTACATGTTAGAAGTGAGGAAATCTAATCTCTGATAAGTTCTCTTTCCAGCTGTTAGAAGAATAGTTCTTCCCCCAGAAATGCAATGGCTGTCATCAATAAAGCCTTGCTATTGGCCAGGTGTGGTGGCTCACTCTTGTAATCCCAGCACTTTGGGAGATTGAAACAGGAGGATTGCTTGAGGCCAGGAGTTCAAGACTACCCTTGGAATTATAGTGAAACCTCATCTCTATTTTATTTAAAAAGAAAAGAAAAGAAAAATAATCTTTAAAAAATCCTGAATTGTGCCCCTCCAAAATTCATATGCTGAAGTCCTAACTCCCAGTACCTCAGAATGTGACTGTATTTGTAGGTAGGGTCTTGAAATAATAAGGTAAAAGGAAGTCATTAGGGTGTTCCTTAATCCAGTCTGAGTGGTATCCTTATAAGAAGAGGAGATTAGAACACAGACACACACATAGAAGATGACCCTGTGATGACACAGAGAAAAGATGACTCTCTCCATCTACAAGTCAAAGAGAGAGTCCTCAGGAAGAACCAACCATGTCAACCGTCGGCACTTAGATCTCAGACTTTCAGCCTCCAGAACTTAGAAAGAAATGTCTGTTGTTTAAATCACCCAGCCTGTAGTATTTGGCTATGGCAACCCTCAAATGCATCAATACAAGATCTCTGAGGGCAAAGCAGATCTTTTGCTATTTTGATAAAAGTTCTTCAGATTCTGCAAAGCAGACTCATATCCCGAGACAATTTTTGTGGAAGGCACCCAGGCTACCTGTGCACTCCCTCTTCCTCTCATTTCTCCTCACTTCTCCTCCTATTTTTTTCCTCTTCCTTCTTCCTTTCTCCTCCTTCCACACCAGGGGGGTGTGTTTGCTAACCATCTGCAAAATGCTTATTGTGTTTCTTGAAATTTACTTTTCACTTTTAATTTACGTAACTGGTGTTATTGATCGTGTTATGCTTCTGATTCTTTCCCTTTTGGAATATTTTCAAGACCAATCCTTGTTGCAGGATGACTACTTAGCCTGTTATGTCTAATTGCAACTTCTGAGCATGTTTTTATTTTGCCTTTGCACTTGACTGATAGTTTTTATAGAAGTCCAGGTTTAAAAGCATCTTCTGCCAAGAAGGTCTGTTCTCTTATAGTCCCCATGGCTGCTGCTGGGGAAACGAAAGTCATTCTGAGTACTGGGTCTTTTCGTGTTAACTTTTTTTCTTCTCCTGGAAGCTTGTAAAATCTTATTTTTGGCCTTATTTTTCTGAAATTGCACAACAATGTGTGTTAGTGTGGGTCTATTTTTATCTGCTGTACTTGGGGGAACCCTTTTGACCTGCAAGCTAACGTGGATCATTTCAAGAAAAGTTTCATGAATGGTGTTTTAAAGACATATCATCTTCTCGGTTCTCTTCTCCTGAAACTCATCATCTGGAGGCTGCTTCTCCTGGACTTGGCCTCTAATTCCTTATAATCTTCCCCTTTTTCTCTCTGATTTTCACTTTGCTCCATTTTCTGATAGAATTTTCCAGCCACACCTTCCAGTCTTTGCATTGGGTCTCTCATCTTGGCTATCACGTTGTTACTTCCCCAGAGCTTGTTTGGTTGTCATTGTTATTTTTCCAAATGTTGCTTTGTTATGTTCTCTCACTCTTGATTCATAAATGAAAAAACGTTCTCACCTCTTTAAAGGTATTAACAGTAGGCGTAGTCTCATCTCTGTTTCCTCTGGGTTTCTTTTTACTTTTATTTTTGTTAATGTCTTATTCACATAGCAAAAAATTTGGCCTTTTTTGGCATAATTACAGAATTGTGCAACCACCATCACTATCTATTCCAGAACATTTTCAGCACCCCCAAGCTGGGTCTCAAGGATAGGAGGTGCAGGGACAGGAGCGCCTGTGATATTCAGGGGGCCCCTCTGATGAGCAGAGGGAAGCTGTGCTCATAGCAGCCCAGGTCCTCAAAGAAAGAAGGGACAAGGCAGTGCAGAGCTGGGAGGATGCCCTGAGCCAGTGCTGTGCCAGTGCACTTTAACAGCACATGGGGAGAGGGTGGGGGTGTCTTCTGCCTCACAGGGTCTGCTTGGCTCCAGTGGGGGCGACAAAGAGCTGCAGCTATTTGAATGTTGAAGAGTTTTGCTCTTGAAGATTCTGTGACTTGTATTATATCAAATTTGCAGCTCCTGTCAGTTGAAATGCCCTCTCCAGAACCATTTCAGAGGTAACTGATGTAGATCACAGGTTGCTATTAATGATAGGATTTTTGAGGCCGGTAGTGGTGATCCCATGCCTGTAATCCCAGCATTTTGGGAGGCGAGGCAGGAGGTCACTTGGGCCCAAGAGTTCAAGACCAACCTGGGCAACATAGTGAGACCTCAATTCAACAACAACAACAACAAAAAATTTTAAATTAGCTGGGTGTGGTAGCCCACGCCCATAGTACCAGCTACTCGGGAGGGTGAAGTGGAAGGATTGCCTGAGATGAGGAGGTCAAGGCTGTGGTGAACTGTGATTGTGCCACTTCACTCCAGCCTGGGCAACAGAGTGAGACTCCCAACTCAAAAAAAAAAAAAAGACTTTTTTTTAACAGATCCAGAAATCATGGAAGATTCATCCTGGAGGGGACTTGGAGACCCTCCAAACTAACACCTTCATGTTTCTTTCAGAGAAACTCAGAGGCCAAAGGCTGGACCCTAGGTACAAGGCTGGTGAGCATGGCTTTGGGACCATATCTGTGAGAGAGAAGGACAGTGTGAGGGAAGATGAAGGGAACATGGGGGAGGGAGTCCATGAAATGCTGGCACTTGGGACTGAGGGAAAACCTTGCAAAGGAACTCAGCTCCCTCCTCAACCTCCACAGTAATGACTGCAGTCAAAAAACAAAACCTGCAGAGGACATTTGTTATGCGTGGCTGAATTGTGTCCCCCCAAAATATGCTAAAGCCCTAACCCCAGAACCTCAGAATGTGAACTTATTTGGAAATAGGGTTATTGCAGATGAAATTTGTTAAGATGAGGTTGTATGGGAGTAGAGTGGGCCCTTATTCAAATAAGATTGGTGTCTTTTTTTTTTAAATTTTATTATAGATATGTGGGGTATGAGTCAGGATTAGCTACACAAGCAGGCTGCATACAGGAGAAGTTTGGGCCTCCAACTGGCCCTCACTTCCCCTGGTTTAGGGCCAAGTACCTTTTGTGATGCCACGTGGCCCCTCCCTCCGTCCTCTGGTAGTGTCCATCATCACCTGCCAATCCCTCCCTTGTGCTAATGTGATTAATGTTCAGGTCCCACTTATGAGTGAGAGTGCGTGGTATTCAGTTATTTGTTTCTCTGATAGATCACTAAGTATGATGGTCTCCAACCAATTTGCTGGAAACTCCACGATTTTGTTCTTCTTTATGGCTGCATAATACTCCATTGTGTATATGTACCACATTTTCTTTATCCAGTCTCCTTTTGATAGGCAGTGGCATTGATTTCATGTTTTTGCTACTGTGAATATCATGGCAATAAACATGCATGTGCAGGCATCTTTTTGATAGAATGATTTATGTTCTCCCCCGTATATTCCCAGGAAAGGTGTTGCTGGATTGTATGGAAGGTCAATTTTTAGTTCTTTTAGGAATCACCAGGCTGCTTTTCGTAGAGGTTGAACTAGCCTTCACTCCCACCTACAGTATAGAATTATTCCCTTTTATCTGCACCCTCACCAGCATCTGTGGTTTTCTGATTTATTGATGAGGGCTATCCTTACTGGAATTAGGTGGTATCTCAATGTGATTTTGATTTGCATTTCTCTGATGGTTAGTAAGGCTGAGGATTTTTCATGTGTTAGCTGCTTATATCTTCTTTCTTGAAATGTCTATTCATATCCTGTGCCCACCTTTTGATAGGATTGTTTGTTTTTATTCCTTTCAGCACATTTGATTCCCTTGTAGATCCTGGATGTTAGACCTTTGTAAGATACTAATTATCAAATATTTTTTCCCATTCTGTGGGTTGTCTCCCCACTCTTTTGATGGCTTCTTTTGCTGTGCAAGGGCTTTTCATTTTGTTGAGTTCCTACTTGTCTATCTTATCTTTTATGGCATTTGCTTTTGGGGATTTGATCAAGAATTGGTTGCCTACTCCAATGTGCATTAGAGTGTTTCCTACATTTTCCTATAGGATTCTTATCATTTGAGGTTTTACGTTTACATCTTTGATCCATCAGAGTTGATTTTTGTATACGGTGGTATGTAGAGGGCCTGTTTCATTCTTCTGCATGTGGTCAGCCAGTTTTCCTAGCACCATTTGTTAAATATGGTCTCCTTTCTCTGGTATTTGTTATTAGTTGCTTTGTCAAAGATAAGTTGGAAATCAGGGGTATCCAAATAGGAAAACAGGAAGTCAAGCTATCCATCTTTGCAGACAACATGATCCTATATCTTGAAAACCCTAGGGAATCTGTCAAAAGCCTCCTCTCACTGATAATTGACTTTGGTAAAGTCTTGGGGTACAGCCGGGCTCGGTGGTTCAGCCTGTAATCCCGTGCCTTGGGAAGCTGAAGTGAGTGGATTGCCTGAGCCCGCAACTTGGTGAGACCTCATCTGTACAGTAAATCAAAAAAATTAGCCAGGTGTGGTAGCGCACGCCTGTAGTTCCAGCTACTTGGAAGGCTGAGGCGGAAGGATCGCCAGAGCCCAGCAGGTCAAGGCTGCGGTGGCCAGGAGCGGCCACTGCACTCCAGTCTGGGCGACAGAGTGAGACTCCAACTCAAAAAAAAAAAAAAGTCTCGGGGTACAAAATCACTGTGCAAAATACAGTTGCATTTCTATATACCAGCAACAAGCAGCCAGAGTGCCACATAAAAAGCATCCCATTCATAATAGCCACAAAAAAGAGAAATACCTTGGCTTTCATCTAACCAGAGAAGTGAATGATCTTTACGATGAGACCTTTACAAGACACTGCTCAAAGAAATCAAGGATGACACAAACAAATGGAAAAACATTCTGTGCTCATGGATTGGAAGAATCAATATTGTCAAGCTGTCCATCCTACCCAAAGCAATCTACAGATTCAATGCAATACCCATCAAATTACCAATATCATTTTTCTCAGACCTGGAAATGACAATACAGAAATTGATATGGAAACAAAATAGAGCATGAATAGCCAAAGAAATGCTCAGCACAAGGAACAAAACTGGAGGTATCACAATTCTAGACCTTAAACTTTATTACAAAGCTACAGTACGTAAAATAGTGTAGTG
>CAUYQG010203437.1:0-13241 GCA_963574415.1 Tarsius wallacei | reverse complement strand
GCAGTGGCCGCTCCCAGCCACCGCAGCCTCGACCTGCTGAGCTCCGGCAATCCTTCCGCCTCAGCCTTCCAAGTAGCTGGAATTACAGGCGCGTGCTACCATGCCCGGCTAATTTTTTGATTTATTGTAGAGATGAGGTCTCGCCAAGTTGCCCAGGTGGGTCTCAAACCCACGGGCTCAGGCAATCCACTCCCCTCAGTCTCCCAAGGTGCGGGATTACAGGCTGAGCCACCGAGCCCGGCTCATCTCCTCTTCTTATAAGGACACCAGTTGTATTGGATTACAGTTCGCTCCTATGGCCTCACTTTACCTTAATTGCCTCAGTACACATGCCGAGGTACTGAGGGTGTAATTTAGGGTGGGAGAAATTAATTCAGCCCATAACAGACTTTTTCTTTAAATATGGGAGCCGCTGGCGAGTTCTGAACAGAGGAGTGACTTGATTTGATTTATGTTTTAAATGTCCACTCTGGCTTCTGTTTGGAGCTTAGACTGGAGTGGAATAAGGATGGGACTGGAAGCAGGGAGAGTGGGTAGGAGGATATTTCTTTTTTTTTTTTTTTCTTTTCTTGAGTTGGCGCCTCACTCTGTTGCCCAGACTAGAGTGCAGTGGCACGCTCACAGCCACTCCAGCGTCAACCTGCTGGGCTCCAGCGAGCCTTCAGCCTCAGCCTTCCAAGTAGCCGTAACTACAGGCACACGTTACTACACCTGGTTAATTTTTGATTTATTGTAGAGACAAGGGCTTGTCAAGTTGGCCAGGCTGGTCTCGAACCCATGGGCTCAGGCAATCCACTTGCCTCGACCTCCCAAAGTGCTGGGATTACAAATTGAGCCACCGAGCCCAGCCAGGAGTATATTTCAATAGTCCAGGAAGAACGTGATGGTGACTAGGTCCAGAATGGCAGCAGTAGAGATGATGGTCAGAGTCAGATCCAAGATACATTTAGAAGGTAGAGCCATGGGGTTTCCTGATGGTTAGGATGTGGGATGCGAGAGAAAGAATGGCATCGAGGGAGGATGAGGCCAAGTTCTTTGGCTTGAGCAGCTGGAAGGGATGAAGTCACCACGACAGATATTGGGAAGGTGACAGGAGGAACGGCCTTGTGGGGAAGATGCAAGAGTTAATTTGAGGCATGTAAATTTTGAGATGCTTGCCTGACACTCAAGAGGACGTGCCAACAAGCAGTTGGATATATGGGCCTGGAGTTCAGGAAGGAGATCTGAGCTGGAGACAGAAATATGAGAGTCATCAGAACGCACATGGTATTTAAAGCCATGAGCTGGGTGAACCAGCAAGGGAGTGGCTGTGGAAGGGAGAAGAGACCAAGGGTTGAGTGCTGGGTCACTCCCACCTGAAGGGTTAGAAGAAAAGGAGGAACCTGCAGAGGAGGCTGATTACAGCAACCAGTGGAGAACAAAGGAAATGAAGAGATTGCTGGATCTTCAAAACCAAATGAAGAAAGTTTGTCCAGGAAGAGGAGTCAACTGGGTCAGATGCTGCTGAAAGTCCATGTTCAGGTCATTGTTAATCCAGGCAAGCCCGTTTGGTATTGCCCCGTAGCTCTTATGTGCTCAATTCTTTGTATTCACTTTTTTTTCTTAGTGTTTTGGTTTGAGTAATTTTTATTGACCTATCTTCAAGTTTGCTAATTTTTTCCTCAGCTGTTTCAAGTTTGTGAATGAGCCCATCAAAAGAGTTCTTTAACTCTGTTACTGTTTTTCATGTTCATGTATTTCCACTGTTTTTTTTTTTCTTATTGCTTCCACCCCTATGCTGAATTTAGTGATCTTTTCATGTGTCATACACCTTTCCTGCTAGAGCTCTAACCCTACTAATAGTGGCTATTTTAAGTTCTCTGTCTAATAGTTCCAACATTTGTATCATATCTGAGCCTGGTGGATTACTTTGTCCCTTGACAGTATTTGGTTTTTTCCCCTTGTTTCTTTGTATGCCTTGTAATTTTTGACTGAAAGCCAGACATCTTGCATGGGATAGCAGTGACTAAGGCTATGAGCCTCCACTGTTTTTGCACCATCTTTTCCTTTTCCTGCTGCAAGTTTTGTGCCTGTATAGGGCACACATGTCCTTCTGCAAGGAGAGCTAAACCAATCTAGTCAGGATGTAAGCCGAGCTTGTGACTCACTGGGACTGTCACCCTCAGGGCACCACAGGCTTTAAATTTCTCTAGTATTCCCTGGTGTTTAGGGTGGGTGCTGGTTTGCTGGATGTTCTCGGAATGTCTCTTCCACACTCAGCTTTATGCCTTTCTTTACCCAGCACCTCAGTGCTGTTGCTTGTTCACTGGTATCTGTTAGCCTGGTTTGGCAGGGGACGGGGAGAAAGGGAATCTCAGTCATTCTGCTCAGTCCTCAGTCTCGGGCAGGCACTGTGTCCCTGGATTTCCCAGGTAGGCATTCCTGCCACCCCAGCTGTAGGTCTGGGATGAGCCATATTCCTTCCCTTCTCTAGGAGTAGATGTTTCTGCAATCTCCCTTTCCCACTTGCAGTGGGCTTTCTGGGATCCTAAAGGCAATATTGCAGTGATTTAAAAGTGTGTTCCCATATGTTCTCATTCATAAGTGGACCCTGAACATTTGCCATAATACTATAAGAAAGTATAGTATAGCCGGAAACTGCCAGGGAAGTGAAGGGGCACATAACATCAATAAGGGTACCTGATCTCAAACCAGGCAAAGTGGGGACCCAAGGGAGGCCCAAACTTTGCCTGTACGAGGACCACTTGTATACCTAATCCTGAATTGCACCCCACGTCTTTAAAATACAATCAATTTTTAAAAATTAAAGACAGACATAAAACACATTTACATTTAGGTTTTGACAAAGTAAAATTATAGCTGTCTATTAATAAATCATTAAAATATTCTAAAATATTAAAATCTTGCCCAGTTAAAAACAAATTTTTAAAAGAATGTATTCCACATGAGAGATGGGGAAAGGACTTGTGTTTTTTCCACAATGGCCACTGCTCCTCCTCCCCAGATCTGCCCCCTGAGGAAGGCTTCCTCAGAACCCTCCTTTTGCCCCCAATCTTTTCTGTGAAAAGAATAGGTCTGTGGAGAAGAGCTTCAGAGTGCCGGCATACTTCCATTGTGTCTGTGGCCCTGGCATTCTACTCTCCCTGGCCAACCACACCCAGACTTTAGCTTAAAAATTTAGCTGAGTTCTACTTACCAGTGGGATCCACCCCTGTAGACAGTGCTTGAGTCTCCCTTCTCCTTGGGAGGCACCTGTTTTTTTCTTAGATCTCAGGTGAGTAGACTGCCCTGCTGTGCTTTGCACACTGGCATTTTCTGTCATAGTTAGCGTGAGAATGGAGCCCTCTCCAGCTTCCAATTCCCAAAACAGAATCCAGAAGTCCTCCCTCATTTCTCTTTTCTAAAATTTGAAACTCTTGTTTTATTTAAAAATAAAAAATAAAAACAAGCCACACACCGGAAGAAGATATCTGCAGCAACTGATAAGGAATTAGTATCCAGCATACATAAAGAATGTTGATGAATCAACCTGAAAGAGACAAACGTCCCAGCAGAGAATGTGGACCACAGGCATATTTCCTTCACAAAGAGGAAATATGAGTGACCAAAGTCACGTGAGCAGATGACCAATGCCATCAGTCATTAGGAAAATGCAAATCAAGACCACGAGACAATGTCTAATCAATAGGCACAAATATAAAAATATAACAATAACAAGTGTTGTGAAAGACATTACGCAGGGAACCCCAACATGCTGTTGGGAGAAGTCTACCACCTTCCTTCCTTCTCCTCTCCCTCCCTCCTTCCCCTTCCCTTACTTCCCTACCTTTCCCTTCCCCTCTTTCCTTCCTTCCTTCCTTCCAGAAAAGATCTTGCTCTGTCATCCAGGTTGGAGTACAGTGTGGCATGATCATGGCTCACTGCAGGCTCAACCTCCTGACCTCAAGCAATCCTCCCACCTCAGCCTCTCAATGAGCTTGGGATTATAGGCATGAGCCACTACGCCCAGCCATACCATATTTCATTGATTATAAGATACCACTTTATTACTGTTTAACTACGAGTCTTTAGGAAAGTTGTCTGTTATCTCTGTGTCTCCGTTATGAGAACAGAATGCCAGACAGTCTCGAATGGCCCTTCCGGGGCTCATGGTCCTACAGCTTCAATCAACAAAGCACCCTAGAGAAGCCACGATTGTGTGCTTCCTCACTGCTCCCCAATACAGCAGGATAGCTAGCCGTATAGGAAGCAATGAGATGGAAGAGAATTTGAGTTCAAACGCCACGGGATAATTTCTACCAGCAGTAGGTCCAGAATCACAATATGGGCTGACTCCTCAGCACACCCTCTGTCCATTAGCTCCAAGAGCTCAAACCAGCTTCAATCCAATGAGTTGTTAGTGGATTCTGGAACTCATTTTCCCCTTAGTTAATTGTCACCCCTAATATTTGTCTTATTTCTCGCTGACTGTTGTGGCTCCTTCAACACATTCTTGGACGGCTCCACTGCTCTCCTGTTCCCCTTCTCACATGATCTCTGACAACTCAGAAAAAGCCTGGAAGCTGTTCCTGCCAGAGAGTGTTTGTTTATGGCTCAGATCGTGGAGTGCTTCATCTTGGGTAGCGATCGGGAAAGCCTGGAGGGTAAAAGTCCGTGTGCCAAATCCACCAACTTCACAGCCCTTCTGAGCCCATCATCCCAAGGGGAAGCCAAAGAGGTGACCTTTCCCTCCTCGTAGATTCCAACGTGAACACAAAGAGTTCTTGTCCGCAGACCAGTCCAGCCAGAAAACAGTTTCACGTGGCTCCCGGACCGTTGACGGTTGCGTGACAGTATGCACATGGCATTGACGAATCCTTGGTCTGGCATTTCCTCCAAGTCTCATACAATTGATTACTGGGTTTCACGGGCCAGAGCGGGCTGGTTCATAGAGGCAACATCCCAGGCTCTGGAGAGCATTGCCTCCTGCCTGCCCAGCTTCTCCGTTACTATTTATTTTTATGTATTTATTTTCTCTTTTGTAATTGATGTCTTTCCAGGCTTCATGTTTGGCCAAGAAATTAACAGATAACCCAAAGCCATGATTTCATTGCCCTGGACTCAAAGCACTGCCCGTACACTGGAGAATACAGAACGTTATGGTCTCGCCCTTCTCGATTCCATTCCAACTGTGCGTGAAATCTGGTGGTTGTCAGATGGCATGAAGCTGCACTGGGCGTGGGGTTTTGGGCAGAGTGACTGCATGTTGGCAAACTTCACTACCTAGAGCACGGGGGAGCCACACACTTTCCCTTTAAAGGGGCCTCGGTGAAGAGAAGTTCTAGAAAAGGCTCTGACACTTCATTGCTTTGGCTTTTCCTTTCCATCAGTCCATTATGTGCTGAAACAATGCTTCCTTTCTTTTGATTTACATAACTTGCTTGAGATTTGTAAATTTCCTGGACGAAAATTTTGTGACCCATTTAAGCTTTTTTTTTCCCTTTCCTCTGCAGTCTCCACCCGTCAATTTCCACTCCTCTCTCTCTCTCCAAATTTAGATCTGGCAAGCCAAAGACAGTGGCTCCCCAGTGGCAGGAGCTCCTCTAGAATTCACAGGAACTTCTTGAAGACAGAGGGAGATCGAGGGATCATTGGGAGATCAAGCAACTTCATTTCAACCTAGGAGAGGGTTAGTAAGTGTTTGGCTCCGTCTGTTCTACAACGGGGACTCTGGGACACACCCCTTTCTCGAGATGCTGGAACACAGCCTCCTTGATATCCACATGGTGCAGCAAGAGGGAGAAGAAGGGAGAGGATCTGACCTCACATCCCTTTCCCAACAGAAGTATAGGAAGTGGGCGGGCTTACACCCCAGAACACTCCATCCTGAAATAGGGTGCAGAGGGAAGCCCCTAGGGTGAAACTGGGGAGAGAAAGAGGAGAAAAGAGGAATGAATTTCTGAGTAACTTACCACAGGCCAGACAATGTCATGCACTGGCATTCGTCATCACGAGATAGTCCAGGCTGGGCTTGAAAGCTGGGCTTCTGGCGTCAAACTGTGTCTCTGCTTCTCACCAGCCGCGCTGACTTGAGCAAGCTACCTACCATTTTGTGCCCCAGCTTCCTCACCTTACGAGGCGGATGTGAAGCATAAATGAGGTCATACTGGTAAAGAGTGCAGAACGACAAATTGGTAGAGCAACAATCAATCTACATGGGCTACTACTACTGATCATCATGTTTGGTCAAATAATTCATCACAGAGTCAAGAAGAGGAGGTTTGGGGCCCAAGGAGGAAGTATCGGGCCTGGGTTGGTCATCACTCGCCTATGCAACATATGTGTTTATTGGGCGCCTTCTGTCAGATAGGTTCTGTTCTAGCTGCCGGAGAGACGGCAGTGAACGAAACAGACCAAATCCCTGCCATGACACCGGAGAATACACAATGCCATGGTCTCTCTCTTCTCAATCCCATTACAACAGAGTGTGAAATCTGGTGTTTGTTCAATGATACAGAGCAGAACTGGGCACACGGCTTTGGACACTCTTCATTCTACTGCTCTGAGAGGCTAGCTCCTCAGAAGAGAAACCAGACAAGTTTGCGTGAAGGAGAGGGAGGCAGCTGACCTAAGCTTGAGAGTCAACCTAAGGCCATTGCCTTGCTAAGGTATGATGTGGCCATGTGCTCTTTGAGCTATGGCCAGGCCATGTTTTCTTAAGCTTCAGCCCTCTCCCCTTGGGGAGATGAGTCTCCTCTTCTTCTCTCTCTCTTTTTTAAATTTACTTTATAAATTACATTTTCTAATCTAAAAAAAAAAAGAGTCAAGCTGAGGTTGAAATACTCAGTCATTTATTAAACAAATATTTACTGAGCACCAACTCTGCCCTAAACACCAAGGCCAAGGCAACAAACAGGACAGACATGGAATCTTCAAGGAGTTCACTAATCCAGAACCACGTGTCCTAGAGCAAATAAGAAACAGCACGGAAATGATGTGTCTCGAGCTGCCCTGCAATATAGTAGCCTTGTGGGGCTACTTAAATTTCAATGAATTAAAGTGAAATAAAACTGGAATTCACTTCTCGTGTTGCACTGGCCACTCTTTGGGTGTTCACCATGATTTTCTACTGGACAGTGCTGGCAAAGGCTTAACTATGTGAGGATTTGATATATTGCATATTATAAGATAGTGATATTTAATATTTACATGACACTCACTATTTTCCAGACACTTTTCTAAAGTTCTTACGTATATTTACTCATTTAAACTTCCCAGCACTCCTACGAGGCAGGTATGTACTGCTTTTGTTCCCACTTTGCAGATAAGAACACAAAGGTGCAGAGAGGTTAAATTACCTGACTTGAGGACATACAGCTAGTATGTTACTTCTTCAATTACAGCTTTTCATTGCAGCTCCGGATTTTCAGAGAGCTTTGGCTCTGCTGAGACGTCTGAAAGGTTCCGTGCACCCCAGCGGTGGTGTCCTGTCAAGACCGTTCATAGCTTTCCATCCTATAGATCTCTTCAATTCTACCCTCATTTTAGTCCTTTAAACCCCGGTCCTTCTGCTTTCCTATAGATGGTGGAAACAGGCCACCCCATATCCTTCCAGTCTTTTCTTGGTTAACAAGAATTGGTTTCTGTTACTTATGACTGAAAAAAACCTTAGCTGATAAACCCTCATTAACTAAAAACTTGTTCAGGTCTCTCCATGGCTTTCAGGGGTCCCAACTCCACACGGTGGCTTCAAAACCCCTTGCACATCTCCCCTGCCTCAGCATGTGCTTCTCAGAACACCTAAACTAACACAACTGGAAGACATAATCAGATTGTCGCCTTGGAAGGATCACTCTGCGTGCTGTGAGAATGGACTGGAGGGGTGTCACAGTGAACTTGGGAAGGCCAGATAGAAAGCAGTGGCAACGTTTCCATAATGAGCTACAATCTAATTTTCCATCCGTGTCTCCCAAATACTCCTCTACACAAACCCAGGCCCTTCCTCCTGAGAACTTTAAAAATCTGACCCTTCCAACCATCTGGTTTACCTAGTGCCTTGTAGTATGCTTTATGCTTTCTACATAAGCCTTTCACGGATTATTTCAAATCTACCCATCCACTTACCTCAGCCCAGATGTCAGGGCCTCAGAAAAAGCTTTCAATCATAGTCTGCACCAACCAATCTCTTTTTCTCCAAGTCCTTGCAGTCACCTAATAGGATATGATTCCTTCAGCTCCTAATCATGTATTTCCTTGTGACGTTCCCATTGATCTTTAAAAACTACTAAAGCCTGCTGCCCCCAGAGTGTCTGATTTAATTTATTTGGGCTGTGGCCTGGACATCAGGACTTTTTAAGGCCCCCCATGTGATTCTAATAGGCAACCAAGGTAGAGCACCAACTGTATAGATTGAAAACTCCCCAAAGGTTCCCTCGTCTTTGGAAGGTTGGAAAGTCTTCCAGTCAAAGAAAATAAGAGGCGCAAAGACCCTAGGGGAGGAAAGAGTGGGAGAGTCCCGAGAAGTGAAATATGGCCAAGTGACTGGGGCTCAAAAGGCTGTAGAGAGGGGGATCTGAGATGAAGCCAGAAGCAGGGACGTGGCCCTTTTTTGGAATTACATGCCAGTCTGAGATCTTTCCGGCCCAGGCTTCATCCTTCCTTCTCTCCTTCACAGGGGTCAGACCAGCATTTCTGTCCGAAGGGTCTTCCCCCGTCCTTCACCTCCTCCTCCTCTCCCTCCCCTAAATCCCCTGTCAGTTACTCCTGCCTTGGCAAATGCTTCCCAGAATACCGGACTAAACTAACACTGGAAGACAGACTCAGGTTGCCACTCTAGAAAGATCGCCCTGCATGCTGTGAGAGTGGATTGGAGGAGTGTCAGTGAACCCAGGAAGACCTGGCAGAAGGTAATGTCAGTAAACCACACAAGACTCGGTGGTGGCTTGTGTCAGGGTGATCAGTCCAGGATCACACCAAGCACCACAGACACCAGATTTAATAAGGGATGTCAAGCTTCAGATCCCACCTAACTGGTGTTTACAATGGGGAACCTCAAATCCTGCCAGAGTATTTTAAGATCCAAAAGAAGCAGAAAGTCTATCTGGAGGGCTTCCATACCTGCGGTTAAACTGTGTTGGTGAAAAAAAAAAAAAGAACGCCGATCTGGAATTTGGGACAATTTCCTTCAGCTAGGTTTAAAGCATTCTACAATTCAGATCATGTTCAAGGTTTTAGCAGTCTGAGATTTTTCAATGGCAGAGATTATAGCATTGCTATTTGACCACTATAATCATAGAAGGGTCAGCATTGCTACTGCTAACATGGCATTTCAAGGGCTATAAAACGTATAACATGCTGAAATGTGGCATGCAAAGTTAGCCACAGAAAGCTTCTAAATTTCCTGAAAAGACTCAATCACTCCATTCTTGAAAAGCAAGAATAAAAATGTGAGTGAAAGTTTGTTTAGGATTCATTTAACTTAAAAAGGGTGACCGCTATTACACAGTCAAACTTGGTGAATGCAAATCTTCATGTGAAGAAGCATTTTCTACAGGCATTTCATCGGAGGGCACTTTAAAAAGTACACTGTGGGAAACCCAATTGCTGCTCAATTCAGGGCTTCCCCTGAGGGCATCAAAAAGAGTCTTTTATGCAGGCCTTTATTTTCTTTCTGGGGGAAAAATTCATCACTCTCCTTGATTCTTAAAGATGATGAAAGTCATGAATTTAACTCCCTAAAAAAGCAAAAAACGAGGGCAACAATCTTGACACCCAGTGTCTCACGCGAATGCTCTTGAGTTCTTTCTCACACCCAGCCGAGGGTGGGCTTCAGAATGAAAGTGGGTCTGCCGCCTTGTCCTTCCTTTATGCCCAAGTGGAGGCAGGGTCTTGATTGTGCCGCCAGAGTTGAAGAGGCAGCAAGTGTGTGTTCAAGCTCACTCTCCCCAGCGGAAAGCGGCTTAGCAAACACATTCCAGCAGTGCCTTGGAGACACAAACAGGGAGACCCCTCAGACTCTCAGCGCCAGAGCCGAGGTCTTGGAGGAGGAGCGGGTGGGTGGCGTGGGCCTTCCACCTGCAGGTACGATGAGTGTTTGCCATTTCTTCCCATTCCTGGAGACCACCCACAGGCATGCAGGATGGGGACCACAGCCTGAGGAATGGAGACCACCTTTCGAAAGGTGCTTCCTGGGAGATTTAAGGGCCAATAAGAAAATAACTTGTTTGTGCATCGACTGGCATGCCTTTTGATCATTCGGATGGGACAGTTCTGCCCGGGAGGGATCAAACCTTTTCTGTTCCCAAGAGGAGCACCAACAAATACAAATCAAAAGAGGTATTTTTTCAATAAGGGAAATTCCAGAAAGGATGCCTAGGCTTAATTAAAATATAACCTTTGGTTTCACGGGCTCATCTTTTTCTTGCAAAAGGTATTGCGCTCTCTGAAGAAGCACGTGCTGGGACTGGTGAGACAGAGCCCTTCAGCAAGTAAGGATCTGTCTACACTGGGGGCACATCTTGGGGAAGCCTTGAAGGGAATCGTGCCTGGAGTCCCATCTGACTGAAGTCATCACCACAGTCCTTCATCATACCATAATGAGTATTATTACTTCCTCATGTGGCCTGTGGGCTTTGCTAATTAAAGAATGGAAAGGTAAGTCGTTCCAAGCTTTTGCTTTTAATTAATCAAGAGATGTGTTTTCCATCTTGGTGTGGCGAGTGAAGCCTTTGGTCTGCTTTCCAGCACCCAGAATGCTCAGTGAAAAAGGCTGCGGCTGTGAGATGGAGGAGAATACACAGCAGATGACTGGCGGCCTTTCTCTTTTCTTTCTGCATTTTTTAAATCAGTCGTATCGGCAGACTGCTGCCTACCGCATCAGCATATCTGGAGGAAAGTGAAAGGTTGCCGCCTGTCATCTTGCCGGGATACATAAAGTCTTCTTAAAGAAAAGATGCATTTTCTTGATGTATCTTCAAGTTTACTGGATAAGTCACCAAAGCACTAGGCAGTCAGAAGGCACTCAGCATAAGGAAAGAGGTGGAACTGGTGAGTATCGAGTGTCTGTTATGCCAAACTTGTGTGCTTCTTGTCATATGGCATTGCCTTCCTGTTCGTTTGATTATTGAAACTTCTAGCATTGAGGTCATGCCTGCACATGAAACCCTTCCCCATATTCTAAGTAGAAATATATGCCTGGAAAGAAAGTACATCAACCCACTAACAAGAGTCATTCCTTGGGGGAGACAGCATGCCAGGCAGAGAGCAGGGCACAGGTATAAAATCCTTTGGAGGGAAGTCAGGAGCAACCTGGAGCGGGCTGGCAGATGGCTTTTATCTGATGTGCTAGCCCTGCACTGTTAGTGTTGCTGCTGCCTAGAGCTTTGTTTTGAGAAGGAGTCAGGAGGCTGGGAGTCTCAGTTCTGTAGGGAAGAAAATGACAGTCGCCTAATGATGTCAGACTTGCAGCATGCTTGAGTGGTTAAAAGGAAACCCTTAGACAAAGTAAATTTAACAGACTTTAACCGAACAAAGAACAATTCGCGATTGGGCAGCCCTCAAAACTAGAGCGGGTTCAGGGAACGTTGGCCAGCAGCTTGGTCGGGCAGCATTTCTGGGCAGAAAACGGAAATGACATGTTATGTGAACTTGGTCTGATCAGTTGGCCGTCTGCGATGGACAGAAGTTCAGCTGCTGTGATTGACTGAAACTCAGCTATCTGTCAGAAAAGCGTACTCCTAAGTTAGGCTTTCCCTTGGTTTATGAGCAAAGTTAGGCTGCAGCTTGTTATGCAAGGACTCGAGTACAAAGACATCCTCAGGCCAAATGCAGTTTAACAGTTCCCCCTTTTGGAGGGAGTTGACCAAAACCTTGGGCATCAGTGCCACTCCCCTTGACCGTCATATGAACTTATTGGTCTCAGTATGGAATTCACAAGCCACAATGTCACGTCAGTTGAATAATTCATTATGTTCTTGCTGATCTAGTCAAAGTCGGACCATTCAACACTCAGTGGATGGCCATATACAAACACTGAAGACTTAAAAGGTTACAGTGGGCCAGGCTCGGTGGCTCAGCCTGTAATCCTGGCACTTTGGGAGGCTAAGGCAAGAGGATTACCTGAGCCCATGGGTTCAAGACCAGCTGGGGCAACTTGGCGAGACCTCGTCTCTACAATAAATCCAAAATTGAGCCAGGCGTGGTAGCGCGCTCCTATTGTTCCAGCTACTTGGAAGGCTGAGATGGAAGGCTCACCAGAGCCCAGCAGGTCGCTGCTGGGGTGGCTATGAGTGTGCCATTGCACTCCGGCCTGGGCAACAGAGTGAGACTCTGACTCAAAAAAGAGAAAAAGGTTATGGTGCACCAGGAGGACATTATGTTGACTCTCAAAAGAATGATACCAAAACACAAGGATGCACTCCCTAACAGGAGCGCCAATGAACTGAAGCATTCAACTCAAGTCAAGCAAGTCAAAGTCTCAATCAATACAGGCAGTCCACAGTATTTGAGACCAGTTTGTCAGAGTCCTTGCTCCAACTGTGACAGGACCATATTTGCTTCAGAATGGTCTGGTTTAAAGAGGTATCCAATTTTGTCATTAGCCTGTTAACACAAGTCATTGTGATCTGCAGACCCACCAGAAGACCTTGGAAAAGCCAAGCTTCTCATCCACCTCTTAGGATGCCTGCAGGCCAACTGTTAGCTGCTCCCATTAACATGTCATGTGTTCCTTTCTCTTGAGACCTTTCCTTTATGTGTTCAGTGGCAGTGACTGAAGAAACAGCAATTATCAACCACCTTTTTAGTTAAACTTCTGTAGTAACAAAATCAAGGGAGAGAGAGGTACATTTTATTTTGTTCAATACCATACACAAACCCTCAACTTGAGAAAAAGGAGCCCTAAAGGTATATGATGTCCCATTAAGTGTTTCTGCTGAATGCTGTTACTCACTTTTCAGAGGATGGCATCTACCCAGCTTAACTCTTGGGAGATCTGGTTGGCCAAAGCCCAAGATTTTCCCCCAATTTGTGGTTTAGTTTGAAATTCCACAGCCGGGCTCAGTGGCTCAGCCTGTAATCCCGCACTTTGGGAGGCTGAGGTGAGTGGACTGCCTGAGCCCGCGGGTTCGAGACCCGCCTAGGCAACTTGGCGAGACCTCATCTCTACAATAAATCAAAAAATTAGCCGGGCATGGTAGTGCGCGCCTGTAGTTCCAGCTACTTGGAAGGCTGAGGCGGAAGGATCGCCGGAGCCCAGCAGGTCG